>JAVTVY010045782.1:0-20585 GCA_036873755.1 Hanleya hanleyi | reverse complement strand
TTGACCTATTTTGGAGAAGTCAGAGTTGTTCCTTTCGTCACCAGTTGGTTCAACTACCGGTACCATAACTCAAGAGTGATGAAGCCTGGGCTTAGGTTACTAAACTTACCATGCACACATATATATTTGATCTTCGACTTCAACCAAAATTGGCATCAATTGGAGTAGTTTTAAATTGTTTTCATCAGACGAAAGGGCATATAGTATTCCAAAGATCCCTGTGGGTGAAGACATCATGCACAGACAGACACCCAGATAACCCTGCCAGACTTGACACACCTGGACAATTCTACCAGAAATACCTGGCACATCAGGGCCCACCCGAACATTCCCACAACACGCAACCCAGAGAGTACTAATGGGCACACCTGAACGACCCTGCCCGTCATACATGGGCATATCCAGATATATGCCAGACATACCCAGTCTTGGAAGATAACACCGCTAGAAATACCTGGACCACCCTGCCACCCTCACACCAGGACAACACTGCCAGACAAACCTGGACATATCCAGATATATGCCAGACATACCCAGATAACGCTGCTAGAAATACCTGGACCACCCTGCCACCCTCACACCTGGACAACACTGCCAGACAAATGTGGACATGTCCAGATATATGCCAGACATACTCAGACAACACTGCCACACACCCTGCCTGACATACCTTGACACACCCAGAGAACAGTATCAGATATACCTGGGTCCACCCTGGCAACCCTGCCAGACACACCTGGACAACCCTGCCAGACATACTTGGACACCACTGCCAGACATACCTGGACACAGCTGGAAAAAATTGCCAGACACACCTGAACACCACTGCCAGACATACATGTACACTCCTGAACAACACTGCCAGACATACGTGTACACACCTGGACAAGGCTGACAGACACACCTGAACAACACTGTCAGACATATGTTTACACACCTGGACAACACTGACAGACACACTTGAACACCACTGCTAGACATACCTGGACACATCCGGACAACACTGACAAACACACCTGAACACCACTGCCAGACATACCTAGACACACCCTTACAACACTTCCAAACACACATGAACACCACTGTTAGACATTCCTGGACACACCCAGACAACCCTGACAACACACCTGAACACCATTGTCAGACATACCTGGACAACACTGACAAACACACCTGAACACCATTGTCAGACATACCTGGACAACACTGACAGACACATCTGAACACCACTGCCAGACATACCTGGATACACCCAGACAACACTGCCAAACACACCTGAACACCACTGTCAGTCAGACATACTTGGACACACCCAGACATACTTGGACACACCCGGACAACACTTCCAAACACATCTGAACATCACTGCCAGACATACCTGGGCATATCCAGATATATGCCAGACAAACCCATTTAATACTGCTAGAAATACCTGGACCACCCTGCCACCCTCACACCTGGACAACCCTGCCAGACATACCTGGACACACCTGGACAACCCTGCCGGACAAACCTGGACATATCCAGATATATGCCAGACTTACCCAGACAACACTGCCACACACCCTGCCTGACATACCTTGATACACCCAGAGAACAGTATCAGATATACCTGGGCTCACCTTGACAACCCTGCCAGACACACCTGGACAACCCTGCCAGACACACCTGGACAATTGCCAGACATACCTGGACATGGCTGGAAAACATTGCCAGACACACCTGAACACCACTGTGAGACATATATACACTCCTGAACAACACTGCCAGACATATGTGTACACACCTGGACAACACTGACAGACACACTTGAACACCACTGCTAGACATACCTGGACACACCCGGACAACATTGACAAACACACCTGAACACCACTTCTAGACATACCTGGACCAACCCAGACAACACTGACAAACACACCTGAACACCACTGCCAGACATAACTAGACACACCCTTACAACACTTCCAAAGACACCTGAACACTACTGCCAGACATACCTGGACACACCCGGACAACACTGACAAACACACCTGAACACTACTGCCAGACATACCTGGACACATCCGGACAACACTGCCAACACACCTGAACACTGCTGCCAGACATATACACTGCCAAATACACATGAACAACACTGCCAGACATACCTGGACACACCCGGACAACACTGCCAAACACACCTGGAGACCAATGCGAGACATACCTGGACACACCCGGACAACACTGCCAAACACACCTGGACACCAATGCCAGACATACCTGGACACACCCGGACAACACTGCCAAACACACCTGGACACCAATGCCAGACATACCTGGACACACCCGGACAACACTGCCAAACACGCCTGGACACCAATGCCAGACATACCTGGACACACCCAGACAACACTGCCAAACACACCTGGACACCAATGCCAGACATACCTGGACACACCCGGACAACACTGCCAAACACACCTGGACACCAATGCCAGACATACCTGGACACACCCGGACAACACTGCCAAACACACCTGGACACCAATGGCAGACATACCTGGACACACCCGGACAACACTGCCAAACACACCTGGACACCAATGCCAGACATACCTGGACACACCCAGACAACACTGCCAAACACACCTGAACACCACTGCCAGACATACCTGGACACACCCAGACAACACTGCCAGAGACACACCTGAACACCACTGCCAGACATACCTGGACACACCCAGACAACACTGCCAAACACACATGAACACCACTGCCACACATACCTAGACACACCCTTACAACACTTCCAAACACACCTGAACACCACTACTAGACATACCTGGACACACCCAGACAACACTGCCAGAGACACACCTGAACACCACTGCCAGACATACCTGGACACACCCAGACAACACTGCCAGACACACCTGAACACCACTGCCAGACATACCTGGACACACCCAGACAACACTGCCAGACACACCTGAACACCACTGCCAGACATACCTGGACACAGCCAGACAACACTGCCAGGCACACCTGAACACCACTGCCAGACATACCTGCAGTGTGCAACATTCTTGCATGGAGCAAATGCACTGTCCAGCATCTGGGTACCCATGTTCACACTTCAAGTTAAATACTACTCTAACATTCTGTCATTTACCTTGACCTAATGAATAGAGTAAATTGTTCAAACTCGGAAACGCATGTGATGTCATATAGCCAATCAAGATTGGAGCTTGCCAACACCATGCAGCGAGGATTTTCTTTGGTGTCTGCTGGTGTGATTTCCAAATATGGCAAGCGGTGGTCATATTGAGGTTAATTTCTTTCGAATAGCCAATCATATTTGAATTTTAAAGAGGTCATACATTGTACTCCTAATATGGACCACAGAATATTTATAGAGCTATGACATCACCAAACCCGTTTTCTGATCAGATAATGTGTTATGTTCAGCCAAGGCAACATGTAGTGTTCGGCTTGGATATGCAAAGTTGCTGGGTACCATGGGGAAAAGAGTTAATATCTCCGAGTATGCCATGTCACTTCTCTGTATTTATATCTGACTATTCATCAACACCTGTAGATACGAAGTAGTGTGACGATGGAGTTGAGCGAGTTACATCAGCGGTGGTTGAACCAGGAGGACCATGGGGATGAAGCCGATGATGAGGGGAGTGAGGAGGCTCTGGACGAGTATGGCGTGGATGCGGACGAGTTGGAGAACTTGACCACGGCAGACCCTGGTACCTTCAAGTACAACAAACGTCTCCTCATCATATCTCTGCCATGTTTCTGCTTGGTTCTTATCTTTACTGGAGAGGTGTAAGTGTTCTCATCTAATCTCCATTCTCTAATATTTGCATAGCTTGATGATTTGATTATCCTAGAAACTAAAAGCCAACAAGTATTTTGGTAATTGAAAAGCAAGAAACACTGGACTGAATATATTATTCATATGATACCATGTTTTCCGTGCTTGATATATATTAACTATTTTGTTCCAAACTACACTCATTAAATCAGCATCATCCCTTACTGTCCTTAGTCCCTTGCTGATTCAGACCAGCGCATTCGCGATTCATGGCCACAAGAGGCACTCTATCATGTCTATACTTGTTATACAATCATTCTGTGCTATAATTCTAGTTTGGCAGTCTGTTTTCTTATATAAATGCTGATTGGTTGTTAATTGAATGCACTATTCCACAGAGAAAAAATACAAGAAAAAATGTTGAACTCAACTGCTATCAATAAAACTGCATTTTAGAATTTTCTTTGATGTTTTTGTGGGTTCGCTTATTTGGTGCCAGACACTCGGTGACCAGGCTGAACAGTGCTCGACTGAACTTCGCTGAATGATAAAACAAACCACTCTACCTAGGGAAAAACAAAACATCGCTGATGTTAATATGAAGAACAGAAAAAAGCTTTGAAATGAAATTAGTTCATGTTCATTCATTGGTTGATCCACAATAGGGTTGAGCTTTATCAGTTGTCATTCGTTTTCCTGGTTGCTAAGATAAAAAATGTACCCGAAAACTATTCATGGGATCAATCCTCATTGGTTCATGGTATTTTAATCCACAAGTGTCTCTAGCATCCATAAGGTGCAAAGATGCCAGTCTGAATCAATTAGTAGGGGAACAAGGAAAGGATGTAGGGCCAACACTGTTTTAATGAGTATAGTTCCAAACTTGCTGTTTATATTTCTAGGTTAATCTGTATAGCTGTAGTGGGAGCTACAATGATGAGTGTGCTACATTCATATGGAGAACAGGATAGGTATGTCAATGAATATTCATATCACCACATGCTTGCAACTTGAACCAGTCCGCTAGTCCGAGACTATGGTATTCGCTCTAATAAATCGATCCCCCTATTGACTTTCGATTACATCCCGATTTAGCATAATTTTCAATCAAAAATTCCATTAAATGTGATCACCCACACCTCGTTGCACAAGCCATTTCCAATAAGAATTTTATCATGTACAATTTTTCATTTTACCTGAATGTAGAAACAACCACAATATGAGGGGCTAAATTTTGTCTGTTGGAGCACAAGTTCAAACAGGTCTATTCAGTGTTAATTAATTATCTAATTACTTGTGATACACAGAGCCCTGAAGGACAAACTGTTAATTATTGGTAGGCTTTGGAGTCCTTCGAGATCAGCACCTCGTGTGTTTTCTCTTTGGATGAGGCTTTGCTCAGTACAGCCATCCTTTGGTCTTGTCTGGTGGGAGATTTCAGCTGCGATATTTTAAATTATATTATTTAGAGGGCTTTAATAGCCATCAACTTTTTGCATGTGAAAGGTAACGAAATCCTTCAATTCACATCCTTCCACATTATTGTATTATGCCCGTCTAATTTCAGGGTTCTGGTGATCTTCATGATAACTTTTCTCCTGGCACAGGCGACAATTCTCTACACAGTGCTCCCCCTTGTCTGGTAAGGAACTGGCTGCTGAGCCTATCACATTGTTTACATAGCCCAGTAGATCTCATGAAGTTGGGAGCTCGGCTATAAGTGATGCTTCCTCATAACCCAAGTTAATTTCTACTTGTATTCAATTGCACGAGTGGATTATTGATTGGTTGATCTATATAAGGCTGAAGAATAAAATTAGTATCTTGCTTCACAGGCACTTTCTTAAAAAAAACATGACGAGGGAGGGAGGTTTTTTTTCTCACTCTTTCACAACAGACAAAATATATTCATCTTTTCCGGCACACTGATGCAGTAGTTTAATACGTTTTGCATGAACCAGCAATGTTCTGCCTTCAATAATACTGTTTTCTTCAAATAAAACATCACACTGAGTCAGCGTGTCTAAGAACATTATTTTGGTGAAACTGTGTAGAGAAATGTGTAGCTCACCCCCACCCCCCCCCTCCCTAAAAAAAATTACCTCTCAAAATTTACATTTTTACATTTTTTTTTTGCTGTTAGCAATAAGAAAAACTGATATGGCAGTGTCATTTCCCTGCTTAAATTTCTTCTTTTGCAGTGCCGAATAGAGGTGCCCAAATTGCATCTAAAACCTTGAATACTGTTTGTATTGATTGTTTCATCTTGAATTCTTGAATCTCCAAATCAATTGATTTACCATAAGCTGTTCTTGTTCTCATTTTCGTCAGGATTTCCATAGCTAACCTGTTGTTGATTGGTCTGATTAACGCATACACCTTGATGACTGGAGTCTGGCTCGTTATTCAGCTTCCTGCCTTCAGACGACAGACACACAGCTCGCTTAGGGTTGGTTTAATCATTCGTGTCATTATAAGCATGGAGTATATATAAAATATTGTGAAAATTAACACTTGCCTCATCCCATAACCCTATATATATTAAAAGCTATATTTGATACATTCATGAAATCCTGTATGCCTCTGAAAAAAATAGAGACTTGATTCTTTAGGCATATAGCTATTGGTGATAGTAGAGTTCATTGTACTGTAAAATAGATATGACTGTAAGTTTGATATGGACCCATTAAATATGTAGAATGTTGTTGAAATATTTGGTAAATATAAAGCCACCTTGTGTAATGTGGATGTAGTATTCTTATCCAAATTTTAAATACATGTATTTCAAGGCACTCTAACATCTAAAAGCTGTAATTTTTAGTGCAAGTTTCTGCTTTGCCTTTTCAGCATGAAATCCTTGTACTTATATTCTACTGAAATATACTTATGATATTCATGTTCAGCAAAATATATTGTCTTTCTTTTTGTTCTCTCTACATATAGTTCATGGAGAAGATATTGTTTTCCTTTTACCCGGGTGTTTGTGTCTCTCTGTGGGTATGGGCTGAGTGTTTTGTTCTGCCTGTCCAGTTAGCTCCCTTCGTCTTCATGCTGTATGGGTGAGTGAAGGGAGGAAACTCCGGCGTAGTTGTTGCGGTAACTAAGAATATTCAACAGAAATTGTGAACTAGCATTGTAAATGTAAATCAGTAAAATAAGATATTAAATTTGTAATCATAACTTCAGTATTCCATAATTAGGCTTTTGCTGAATCAGATAATGTACTACAAATCCTTTATAATTCAGTCACAAGAAATGTGATTTCTGACTCATGAATCGGGGACAATCTCACCAGCTTGGTTCGATTCCACTGGAAAATGGGCCCCTAGCATGCTGGCGTAAACCGAATCCAAACAGACATGCATTGCAGAAATTGTTCACATATCCTTGGGGCTTCCAGTTCCTTTGGAACATTATCAAATTCCTTATGATGCGTCGCTCACAGGAATGGATGGCTCTGGTATTTGAGATTGAGAATCAGGGGGTGATCAAATTTAACAGGAAGATGACAAATCCATGGTCGAAAATCATGCAGATAATCCATATTCCTTCATTATTTAATGATTTTAAATTGCGATCAAAATTATTAAAATTAGTCTAATTTTGAATTATTGGATGATTTACCAAATGATGGAGAAAAATATATTTAATGATTTGATTTCTGGAAAACATTTTACATAATGGTAGTTGTTAATACAGTATATTTCCTTAATATGAATGATGATCAGTTGATGTAAAGCTGTACCATTGTTGTAGTTTTGTTGTGGTGAACCTGTTCCTGGTGCCATCTGGCTCATCTTTTAAAATCTCCAAAGCTGATCCGGCCGAGTCACAGATTGTCGACCCCGCCTTGTTTGGCCTAATAACCGCTCTGTTCACCACAGCACCCATCGCTATGCATCTTGGTATTACAGTTTTCCGTGACTTCTACAGCCTTATAGAACTACAGACTATCGTAAGTATTTTGTAATATACTGAATTTAAGCCTTGAGAAGAGAATTTTGGACCTGTAAATTGTTGTTTGAATGGGCTATGTCAATCCCAGTAAACTCAGATATAATATCACGGAATATTATATGTGACTTCAGCGCTATATAAATCCCGTGCGAATTTCAACTACATTTGTTGGCCAATCAGGTGGCTAGCTTGGTGAAACAGTTTCAAAATCATACCCACAGTAATTACACGGTAGCACCTGGACCAACAGGGTAAACATTATCAGGAAACAGTATTCAAATATAGCATCATTTCCAGACAGTGCGCTTGAACACTAAAGAGCTTACTTCTGCCGAAAAGTCTGGCTTTGTTAGGCCATGAAAAATATCAAAAGATCTTGCCGTGCGAAGGTGTTAATATCTGTGAACTAAACACCAATCACTGCCAAAGTGAAAATGCAGAACTTGTCGTGATTGGTTTATTATGGGATCTCGTAAAATATTCGGGAAATGTTTCGCGCAAATGTTTCATAGCATTACGTGTAGATGGTATTCCCCTGATTTATCATCTTGGTTTACCTAGATGGGGGGGCTATGTGAGACTCAGCAGAATTTTTACCACAAGAGGTCTATTTGGAGAAGTATGACAGTGCCTTTTGGGATTTCCACTGCATGGTCTTCCAAATTCAATTTACTGGTTGTGTCTAGTTTAGCTTTCTGTTGTAAAGGACTGCTGATACAAAGCACGGTATCCCTAAGCTACATCATACCGATGTTCAGATAGTGGTAACATGCACAATGATGATGTGTCTTTGAATCAACTTCCTTTCTGTGAAGCTTCATTTCAGTATAAATTCTAACGTCGATTGTTCCAATAATAATATCTTTTGTGTCATTTTGTAGGTGAGAGGCTTATTTCTCGTAGCATGTAGTTTGTTTCTCACCACATTGCTCAGTTTGAGAAAGTTCATGGACCTTGTGGGTAAGTATTGAGATCGTCTCTGTATGATTCCACAGGCCGCACTGTGATGGTCTAGTGGGTAGAGCATCCGCCTCACAAGTGGGAGGTCCTGGAGTCAATCCCGAGCCAGGTCATACCTAAAAATTAAAAACTCAAACTTGTTGCTTCCTCGCTTTGTGCTCTGACAGCATTAAGAGGATAGATAACTTCTCTGTATCCTGTAAAAACACCGTCAGAATTTGACTGAAAAATTGTTAAAGCGACTCAATCCTTAAACAGGTTAGGGGTAACTCCTCTCTCGAATGGAGGTAAAAAAAAACCCAAACATTTCTGCCTAATAACTTGGTTTATTCATCATCTCACTCCAAAATCTTCAGGCTCATATATTGTTGCAGATGGTAACAGTAATTTGTAATATGTGACATATTATTATATTAAGGGAGCGTGTCAAAAGTTTTGACGTTTAAACTGAAAGAATGCGTCAGAAAATGAACAGGTACTCGTTCTTTTTCTCCCAGCAAACGAACGTCAGGCAGTCAGAAATGAACACTACCCCATCAGAAAAAGGAGCGTCAGAAAAAGAACGTTCTTTTTCGAGCATTCAAATCAGTATGATTTTGACCGCTATATAAATCCACTCACAGTAGTACATCGCATACACCGCTAGGAAGCTCACATGGTTAGACTATCACTGCACTTTCATGATGGTAGTTCGTCCAAAGTGTAGAATTGTATAAATGTACTTTCAGGATAGTAGTTCATCCAATTGTAGAATTGTATAATAAATGTTCACTTCACAGCACGATAGTTGAGCTATAAAATGTTGAGTGGTTCCTAAATTGATTGTATATTAATATGTACTCTGTAAGGAGGTGCCTCTCTCAAAGGGGGAAATTACGAACCGAACTTGAACTTGAATATGGCTTATTGATAGCCGTCAGAATTCGCTGAAGGGCTCACAATACAGCTATGTATAGACTCTTATTAGAACAAAAAACACTCAAAAGGCAGCACTTTTGAGACTTTACTGTATTTATTTTGCATGAGCTTTCGTCGGGGGGGGGGGGGGGGCGGGTTTGAAGAAAACGACAGTTATATAAAACTTCAACAAAGAAATATCGCAATACTGATTTTGTTTTATTAAAAGTCCGATGTGACCAAATATCGTAAAGAACGATACAATAATCGGGGTGAATTTTGTGAACAAGTGAGTGAATTATGCTCCTTAAAATGTTCGTATTTTGAAGAAATTTGATTGACGAATAAAGACTTATGATGTAAAAGTTGCTGAATTAAGCCCCTCAAATTTATCATCTTTTGAATTAGTATAAGAGACTAATAAAGACTTCGTTATGATAGAAAGCCACACATTATTATTTTAAGTAACAAATTTGAGAGATCTTCAATGTTAATATATTTGTTCATCGTATATGCTAAACCCCTCGCTGCCCCCCTTTGACCTGCCCGACCTGCCCTGTATTGATGGTGTGTGAGGCACTTGAGCCTCTACAAAGGAGGACCTGGAAGGGGGCAGAGTTCAAACTTTGTCGGTGACATTCCCAGGGATATCAAGTTGTAACGTGTGTGCTAGTGAATTGCATCAGATTTCTTCACAGCAACTGAATTCTCCGTATGGGAAAAGCAAGATGCATTTGTATACGTCTACGTGTTTTTTTTTTGCACACCATTCTTGATTTTTCTGGCTTTCCTGTATTACTGACACAACAGCATTTGAAACCTCTGTTTAACATTATCGTTTCAATTTATTACACACCTATCTATTCATTATGCCCCACCCCCCCCCCTCTAATCCCCTCTAATTAGAGGGGGGGCATATAGCGATCGCTTTGTCCGTCCGTCCGTCCGTCTGTCAATCCATCCGTCTGTCCGTCCGAATTTCTTGTCCGCGCGATATCTCAGTTAATATTTGATGGACAGGATTGAAACTTGCATGGAATGTGGCCAGTGCCTCGTAGTTGTGCAGCGTGGAGTTTTTTCCGAGTTGCGGTATAATTTTCAAGAGTTATGGCCCTTTTTCTGAAATCTCTGTGAATGGGACTTGTCCGGGCTGGATCTTGGTTAATATTGTATGGACAAGTATGAAATTTGCATGATATGTGGTCAGTGCCCCACATTTGTGCAGCGTAAAGTTTCTCCCCGTTTCGCTTATGTTTTCAAGAGTTATGGCCCTTTGTTCCTGAAATCTCTGTGAATTGGGACTTGTCCGGGCTGGATCTCGGTTAATATTGTATGGACAATTATGAAATTTGCAGGGTATGTGGTCAGTGCCCTATAATTGTGCAGCGTGAAGTTTCTCCACGTTTCGCATATATTTTCAAGAGTTATGGCCCTTTGTTCATCAAGTCTTTGTGAATTGGGACTTGTCCGGCTGGATCTCGGTTAATATTGTATAGACAAGTATGGAATTTGCAGGATATGTGGTCAATGCCCTGTAGTTGTGCAGCGTGAAGTTTCTCCGCGTTTCGCATATATTTTCAAGAGTTATGGCCCTTTTTTCTTGAAATCTTTGTGAGTTGGGAATTGTCCGGGCTGGATCTCGGTTAATATTGTATGGACAAGTATGGAATTTGCATGATATGTGGTCAATGCCCCATAGTTGTGCAGCATGAAGTTTCTCTGCTTTTGGTTATATTTTCAAGAGTTATGGCCCTTTGTTCATCAAACCTAAGTGAATGGGATATATTTATTTGTCCAGGCTGGATCTCAGTCCATAACCGATTTGGACTGGGAAAATGGCTATAAAATTGTTATTCTACATTCCAAAGCAGACCACATAGATCCTGAAGTATGAAATTGCCCCAAAAAGAGTGAATTGGGTGCAAAATTCAAAGTTCACGATCGCTTCATAATTTCACCACAATATACTCCCAAGGAATGTAGGTCTCATAACCAGGTCACATTTTTATACGCCCGCCAAAAGGCAGACGTATTATGTGATGGCGGTTTCCGTCCGTCTGTCCGTCTGTCCGATTCTCGTGTCCGGTCTATATCTGGGACAGTTTCCTATCTACAGTTCCAATTTTTGGTGAGTGGATACCCTACGGGAAGACGATGTGTCGCGTACCAAAATGAAGGTCGAGGTCAGAGGTCAAAGGTCACTGGCCTAAAAAACAAGAAATCACTGAAGTGTTCGTGTCCGGTCTATATCTGTGATCGTTTTCTATCCACAGTTGCAATTTTTTGTGAGTGGGTACATTAGGTGAAGACGATGTGTCGCGTACCAAAATTGAGGTCGAGGTCAGAGGTCAAAGGTCACTGTTGCCTAAAATCAGGAAATCATTGAACGTTGACAATTTTCTATCTACAGTTCTAATTTTTGGTGAGTGGATGCCCTAGGGGGGAACGAAGTTTTGCATACTAAATGTAGGTCAAGGTCAGAGGTCAAAGGTCAGTGTGACTGAAAAATCAGGAAATCATTAAAAAATTCTATTTTTGGTGAGTGGATTCAAATAGGGGGAAATGAAGTGTCGCATACCAAAATGTAGGTCAAGGTCGAAGGTCAAAGGTCACTGTGACCCCAAAATCAGGAAATTATTAAAAATACTATTTCTTTGTGTCAGTAGATATATTAGGGGAACACGATGTGTCACATATCAAAATCAAGGTCAAAGGTCAAGGTCACTGTGGCCCCAAAATCGTGAAATTGTTAAAAATCATGATTTTTTTAGTCCATTGAGAAATTACGGGTAGCCGTTTCGTCATGTACCAAAATATAGATCCAGGTCAATAGTCAAGATCACTGTGACCCCAGAATCAAGGTCAAAGGTCAGTGTGACCTAAAAATCAGGAAATCATTAAAAATTACTAATTTTTTGTGAGTGATTCAATAGAGGGAAATGAAGTGTTACATACCAAAAATTAGGTCAAGGTCAAAGGTCACTGTGGTCCAAAATCAGGAAATTATTAAAAACAACTTTTTTTTGTGTCCATTGAGAAATTACGGGGAGACGGTTTGTCATGTACCAAAATTAGGTCAAGGTCAATATTCAAGGTCATTGTGACTCCAGAATCAAGAAAACTTTGAAAATTACTCTTTTATTTGTCAGTAGATACATTAGGGGGACATGATGTGTCACGTACCAAAATGTAGGTCAAGGTCGAATGTCAAGGAAATTCATAATCATGATTTTTTTGTGTCCATTGATACATTGAGGGAGGATGATGTGTCGTGTACCAAAATTTAGGTCAAGGTCAAAGTTCAAGGTCACTGTGACCCCAAAATCAGGAAATCAGTAAAAGTCACATTTTCATATGCCTGTCAAAGACGAGGTCATGTAATGCGATGTTGGGTTCTGTCCATTGATCCGTTAACATTTGTTGTCCATGCGATATCTCTAGTTTCAAGGTATGGATTGGTACCAAACTTTGAGTATCATATACCTTACTCGCATGGCAAAGAGGAGCCATACATCAATTTGTCAAAGGTCAAGATTACTGTCCCCTAAAACTGAATCAAGTTTAGCTGACTAAATGTGTTAGGTTGGAATATTCAGATTTCTCTCCCCTACATGTATATGGCATTTGTCCTGTGGAGTTGCCTGCCGTGTTTGAAACAGCTACATTTAGTTAAACTGTTGTGAAATAAAAACCATACATTGACTAATTTAACGGGGAGTGGGGTCCTTTATGACCTTCATACCTGTTTTAATATTAACTCAAAAACAAAGGTTTGCTTCATCACTTTCTTCTTACTTCGTGAAAAATTTTCTCGTCAGAGAAATCCATTTGCAGGAAAACTACTATTTTCTTGTGTTTGACTATTGTCGATTTCAGTGTGGGATATGTGAGCTCTCGGCTCTTGCTTCAAGGTCAACTAGTTACCAAGAGTTAAGCTCATTTTAGATATATGTTACATTCTCAGAAGCACAAAATTGTAGACCTTTCTCTGGTGTGCTAGCTACCAATTGGAATCAAGGCTATTAAACAAACTTGAAATTTGGACCAATATAATTCCAGATATACGGGCGTATATTGAAGCCCCTTGGGCTCTTGTTGGATTTGGCCCGGGCGACCATCTTGCATCAAAACATTGTATTATTACTTGTTGGTCGATACTTGGAATATGTATTATGCGAGGCATGCCGAAAAAAGTGACTGAAACAGAATTTTTATAATTATCCAAATTAGGCCTCCACAGACCAATACAGAACAGAACAATGGCGGGGCAGTGCCAGATTAATGCGGAAGGGGGGGGGGGGGGCATACAATTGAGCAATCTCTGATTGCTTCCTTGCTGTGTTATATTTTCAGGTGAAGCGGACAATAATCAACCGACCATTATTTGACGTCAAAAATGAACCATCACGAAAAGCCTTTTGGACAGATGTACTTATAACGTTGATTTTATTATCGTATTTTGATCAATAAAGCTCTGAAGAATCACATGATCAATAAGAAATCTGGACTACATTTCTCAAGCATTATTTGTTTGTGCATTAAAACATGAAGATCACAAACATATCTAATAGCATATACGAGAAAGATGCCGTATTTTTATTATTATTATTATCATCATTAAAGTCCACTTATATGAAACAAACTTGAAATGATTGATGTGTTCACATCGCACGACGTAATAGTATAACCCCTCAGAGCCCCTCAATTTCCAACTGAAACGCCAAGCCTTGACAGGCTCTCCTTTGATATTTAAATTGTCAATGGCTACATTGTTTTGAGTCCTGACTCCCCTAATCAATGTAACAATCTGTGTTCACATTTACCTGGAGTTGTGGGATATTTTTAGCCCACCATCACCAGATGGTGGGCTGTTCAAATCACTTTTCGTCCGTGGTCCGCCAGTCCGTCCGTCCGTAAACAATTCTTGTTATCGCGATTTCTCAGGAACTACTGCATGAATCTTTCTCAAATTTGGTACACAGGTTCCTCTTGGGGTCTAGTTGTGCAGAATACCTTTTATGGTCCAATTCGAAAATCCAATATGGCCACAAGGCGGCCATCTTGGATTTCCCCATGAAACATTGTTATTGCGATTTCTCAGGAACTACTGCATGGATCTTTCTCAAATTTGGTACACAGGTTCCCCTTGGGGTCTAGTTGTGCACGATATCTTTATTGGTCCGATTCGAAAATCCAATATGGCCACAAGGCGGCCATCTTGGATTCCCCCATGAAACCTTGTTATCGCGATTTCTCGGAAACTACCGCATGGATCTTTCTCAAAAACCTTGTTATCGCGATTTCTCAGGAACTACTGCATGGATCTTTCTCAAATTTGGTACAAAGGTTCCCCTTAGGGTCTAGATGTGCAAGATACCTTTTCTGGTCCGATTCGAAAATCCAACATGTCCACAAGGCGGCCATCTTGGAATTCCTCATGAAACATTGTTATCGCGATTTCTCAGGAACTGCTACATGGATCTTTCTCAAATTTGGTTCACAGATTTCCCTTGGGGTCTAGTTGTGCAAGATACCTTTATTGGCCACACCGCGGCCATCTTGGATTTCCCCATGAAACTTTGTTATTGTCATTTCTCAGGAACTACTGCATGGATCTTTCCCAAATTCGGTACACAGGTTCCCCTTGGGGTCTAGTTGTGCAAGATATCTTTTCTGGTCCGATTCGAAAATCCAATATGGCCACCAGGCAGCCATCTTGGATTTCCTCATGAAACCTTGTTATCGCGATTTCTCAGGAACTACTTCATGGATCTTTCTCCAATTTGGTACACAGGTTCCCCGTGGAGTCTAGTTGTGCAAGATACCTTTTCTGGTCTGATTCGAAAATCCAATATGGCCACAAGGCAGCCATCTTGGATTTGCTCATGAAACCTTGTTATCGCGATTTCTCAGGAACTACTGCAAATTTTCAAATTTTAAATCAGTTTTCTTAGGCCAGTGAACTGTTTCGTCTGCCGACGGGTCGGCTACATAAAGGGACATCACTCTTGTGACACAACGTTACAACTCGACAACTTTAGACTACTGCGTGTTTCGATCCAAGGGAGATAATCAGGATTCAGACACTTTCGAGGTTTCAACATTACTGCGCGGATCCCTTCAGTATTAAGTATTGTACCATGTTACTATTTTCGAGCATGCTATCTTAAAAGAGATATCTCAAACTACATGTAGCCCAGTAAACAGAACAGAATAAGCATTCGTTCCTAATTATAAAATCTTAAGTATGTTTCATAGCTCATGCCAAAGGGTCAAAGACATTTGTCTTCGCTTCCAGTACCCAATGATGACACGTGCAAAAAAAAAATACTACAAAACGAAGACGAATGATCCTCCGGTCATTCACTTTCAGACTAACTTTGCTCTTTTCTCTTGTACTATTACAACTGACATAAGTACAGTTTCTAGAAATCTTGAAATCTTAAACTTAGAAAGATGATATCTTGGTGTTTTCCAGTGTCCCTCTTTCGATCTTTTTCGCTCAGATTCGAAATTCTGTAACAAAATTACAAATCAATCGTTTGTTCTTATGGACAAAAAGATCCTCTTGTCATTAGCTTACAATTATCGGACAATGGTGGGCGCCAAGATCCTTCAGGATCTCTCGTTGCAAATGAAGTGTTTAGTCTATTTTTAGCATGTCCAGCTGTGAAGTTCAGCATACTTGTTTTAATAGTCTTGCCACGCTTCACAGCTTGTCCTTCAGAGAACACTACATGAAATGGAAGAATCCAAAGTCAAGATAGGGGTGTGCGGGATGGTTAGGTTACCAGCAGAGGGAATTGCACTGCAGTAGTCTCTGTTAAATCAATATAGAAGGATCCAATACTATACGCTACAGAGGGAATCTGGACTGCATGAAATTTAGAGTGAAATAGGAGAGTCCACGTAAGATAAAGGGAACGCAAAGACTTAGCCCAGGTCTGCAAGATAAAGTAATAGCATCCTTGTCACTCATAGTCATACAACACATACAGTAACTTGTTTTTTCCAATTGGCATGTGCAACTTTATTGAATTACGAGAAATCAGTCCAGAGTTCAACTTATTTCATTGCATATTTCCCAAATCAGAGCATTTGTTTTCCTGAAATGAAACAAAATCATTAAATTTGGGGCAGACCCGTCATGTAAGACAACTTCAATCGGCAACACTTTGCGTGCAATATACTTGGCCCATTTGATTCCCAAATCTTAAACCTGTTTCAATTCATGCCTATTAATCTCCGTCAGGAAGATGATACAACGTAGAAAACGGAAGTTAAAACTAAAAGTTAGCTCCCCTAGCAGAGAGTTGTCCGCCCCTAGGAGAGCTCTCTCCCATCTATCCCAGCGGCATTACTATAAAGGCTCTGCTCAAACCATTCTAGTCCTCTTTTCTCTGTTGTACCTCGACCAGTGCACATCAAGGAAGTGTTTATACAACCTGGGTTGTTGTTGTAACGACCCGCAGTATCCTTATCAGTTTGACTTGTGTTTCTTTCTTGTCGGAAATTCTTTCATTATTGTCGGAAATTCTTTCATTAGCTATGTCTGAGATTCCGATTTCTAATGCATGTAGTTCGTGTGGGCAATTTTGGTCCAGTTTGGACGCCCACACGGTTTGTTTTTCTTGTAAAGAGTTGTGTTATCGGCGTAGTACTTGCGCCGAGTGTGTATTATGGGACCCATTAGCTTGGAAGGATTATGCCCAAGCTAGACGGGCTTACCTTTTGCAGGCGTCTGACGACCGGTCTCTTTCGGAAGTCGACAGACGCCTGTTGGAAATTGCTCTTGTTAATGACATGAAAACTAACGAAGATATCGTTGGTATTGTATTAAATGTTTCCCATGGTCTTAGTAATCAGACCTCGCCCGCTTCTGTTAATATACCACCAAGCGGGACTGTGCGTCTAGATAAATCACAAATTTTAGACAGCTTAGCGTGTACAGGTATGGCTATGTCTGGAGTTGCAGCCAAACCGGTTCCTTTGTCTAGTTCAACAAAGACTTCTCGCCCCAAACCTACCGTGCCTGAGCCGTCCATTGTTCTCGTCGGACAAAAGAATGCAGTGGGGTCACATATTATCTCGACCTCTCCTTTGTCTATTGGTTTACCACACTCCGTTGCTTCTGAACGAAATAAACGTCGTCGTGTGTCGGTTTCTCCTTTGCGGGTTAAATCAAAACGCAGTTCTAAATCCGTTTCTCGTTCTATGGTGGGTCGTTCGGACCTACCTTTGAGTGTTCAAATTGCTGACTTGGGGTCTCCGACTGCTGCGAATACTTCTTCACATCGTCGGTACTATGCTTCTACTCGACGCTCACGTACACCACAAAGCCGTTCACGTTCTCGTTTCCCGATTCGGGTTGTTGTTTCACCGCGACGTTCCATTACACCACATCGTTTGTATTCACATGTGCGTCGTGCTCATTCGCCGGTACGACGATCTCGTTCTCCGGTTCGTAGTTCTCGTCCACCGGGTGATTCTAGTACTACATTTCGGCTTCCCCGTTCTTCGGTTCGCCGTTCTCGTACTTCAATTCTACATTCTCCTGCGTCTCCACGCCGTTTACCACGGCTTTCGATATCGCCTTCTGCTCTAGATCGCCACGTTCATCTATCGCAGACTCCGTTTCTTGATCATGCGGTCGTCCACGATATGCCTACTTCTCGTCGAAGTTATGTCTCTCGTCCGCCTATGCCGGTTTCGTCGAGTTCAGATGATGATTCTGATGATTCCGCCTCGTCAAAAGGAAAGCCGGAACTTGCGCCGAAGATGGATTTTTCAGATAAAATGGATGCGCTTTTATCGTTGCTACCGGATATGCCGCGCGCTTCGATTGTTCCGCCGTCACATATAGAAGGTCGGACGGCGGCTGCATCGGCCTTTACGTCTTCGACGTCTGCATCTCGTCCTTCGTGTGCGCCGTCACCAGCCTGGAAGGATGACTTAGTGAAGTTTGATCGACAATTGGAGGACGACAACAAGTTGCGCAAACCTCGTTTTCGTTTTCATTTTGACATTCATGATAACGTGTTGCCCGACAAACCACCCAAACGAGATCGGGATTTGAGTCACATTTCTAAGGTGGCTAGGTTGGCTCCTTTATCGGTCCCTTCCAAAGTTATGGAGAATAATTTGGAAATGTTGCAAGAAATACAACGTGCTTCATCTACCGCAGATTGGTTTCTGTTAGCGGCTTCTCGAATTGCTTTAGATCCTACATCACTTCGAGACGATGGGTCGGCTTATTTATCTCCGGGTCGCGTGGCTTATTTGCGTGGTTTTATGGACACGCTCGTTCACGCTAACCGTCGAGTCATCGAAGCTAGTTCGTATTCTTATGTTTCACTTGTTCAAGCGCAACGAGATTCCTTACTTAAGGTGGTCAAACCGGATGTCCCTTATTTGGTTAAGGATCAATTGCTTCATCAACCATTGGCATCCAAGTTCATTTTCAACAATGCTATTGAGTCTGTTATGCCCTCGGTTCGTGAAGAGCGGACATCGCGCTTGATTGCTTCTGTAGCTCGTCGTCCGGGCGTCGCCGCGGATCGTAAATCGAGACGACGTCGTACTTCCTCTACCACTACTACCCAACAGGAGGGGCACCTCGGAGTAATTTTCGTGGTATTGACAAACCTCCACGAGGCCGTGGTCGCCGTTCCTTTCGTGGAAAATCTTCCAAACGAAGTGGACATTCCAACAAATGACTATTCCATTCCCGTTCCTGTTCAAGCCGGAGATTTTCAACTTCCTGCTTTCCGCTCATTTACTCATCAGGTTGTGGGCGGGCGTCTACAAGTCTTCTACGAGAATTGGCGGCTCATCACCGACGACGCCTGGATTATAAGAGTTTTAAAGGAGGGCTTCCTTTTCAATTTTCAGTCACTCCCCAAACTCATCGCTTGGCCTCGTTCCTCTCGTCTGCCAGTTCCTGCAGTTCACTTACAGACGCTGCTATCTTCGGTCACCACGCTCATCGACAAGGGAGCAGTAAGGGAATTACCACGGACCGAAGACAGTGTAGGTTTTTACAGCCATGTGTTTCTGGTACCAAAGAAGGACTCAGACCAGATGCGAATGGTGATCGACCTAAAGGTTTTGAACAAGCTTCATCTCATCACTCCACCTCATTTCAAGATGCCTTCTGTGTCATCGATTCGGGCCCGCGTACATCTCCAGGATTGGTTGGCCTCAGTCGATCTCCAGGACGCGTATCTTCATATACCAATTCATCCACGTCATCGCCGTTACCTACGCTTCATGATCAACGATCGCCGCTTCGAATGGCAGGTTCTTCCTTTCGGTGTCAACATCGCCCCTTGGTTGTTTACCCGGATCACTACACCGGTTATGGCTTTTCTTCACTTACGAGGGATTCAAATCGAGGTCTATATCGACGACATACTCCTGTGGGCGGCGGACGAGTCTCTCAACGCCCAGGTCCGGTTCACGCTACTGGTGTTACGACACCTAGGTTTCATCCCTCATCCTCTCAAGTCAGAGTTAGTCCCGGCGCAGGTGCGCCGATACATTGGAGCGATATTCGATACTCGGTTACAACTGGTGTATCCTCCGGAGGATCGTTGGGACAAAATTCAACTGCTGGTTCGAAAGTTTTTGTCATCAACGTCACAGACACGGCAGCGGTGGCAAAGTCTGGTGGGTTTGCTTACTTCCACACAGGGCCTTACTCATTACGGCCGACTCCAAGTTCGGCCACTACAGTATCATCTGTTTCCTTTCCTACAGACGCCCTCCCTAAATCCTGCGGTGCCGGTATTGACGTCTCTACATCCACATCTGATTTGGTGGCTCTCTCGCCACAACGTCATGCAGGGAGTACCATTCCGTTTTCCGGTTCCGGTTCACCATCTTTACACCGATGCTTCGGAGACGGGCTGGGGAGCCCATCTGGACGACTTGGAAGTGTCCGGCAGATGGTCAACATTGGATG
>JAVTVY010045781.1:0-216668 GCA_036873755.1 Hanleya hanleyi | reverse complement strand
GGAGGGCTTGGGAGCAGCAGTAAGGGGTGGATCTATAGTAAATTCTAGGGGGTAACCGTATCGAATAGTACGGATTACCCACGGATCCATCCCCAGTTTTTGCCAATTCCGCCAAAATCCTTGAAGTCGTCCCCCGACCGGGAGACTGGATTTCGGCGGGACCGAAGTTGAGGCAATTCGTGGTCCCGCCATGTCATGAGATTGACATGGCCCGAATCGTCACCGGCCCTGCTGCTTTTTGCCACGACCTTTCCCTTTACCTTTATAGTTGGGATTGGTCTGGCCTTGCTGTTGTGGCATGCGACCCGCCGCTTGAGACTTCCCTTTGGACCGGAAGCGGAAGTAGTCGGCCTAGGTTGCTTGGCTGGTGGACCGGAAGTGTCCGTAGAAATACGTTTTCCTGTCCCCATACCACCCGCTCTAGGCGGAGGATTAGGCTTAGCCTTCTCCACCGTATCCCTTAGAGACGGTATAATGCCATTAAACAACAGCGAAGATGCTGGCGATTGCTCCTTCAAAGTACGAATGACTATATCAGGAGCATGGTTGACAACGGAAGACAAGTAAGCTTGTCGTCTCAGATGAACAACCATCGCAGCATTGAACGCGGCTAAAGCCATTGCATCAGCATTAGCTTTAGCAGCCACGTTCTGAAGATCCGCCAGTAATTGTAGCTCAGGACTACTACTGGCTGCTAACTGCGAACGCGACAACCTGCTCAACACAGGGGATATGGCCGTTAGAAACCAGTCCATGTGAGAGGCTATGGCTACCCCCTGCCGCGCAGCTTCTTCAATAGTAGAAGACTGCTTATCAGTTAGCGGGATCAAGACCTTGGAAGGGACCTTGTTGCCTTTACATATGTCGGCAAGATCAGGTTCCGGTTCCGCGGCCTTAAAGTCATATGTCGAATCATGAATTCCGTACGCTCTAGACATGGGCTTCTCCACCGGAAGTGGTGCCGAAGCGGAAGCCGGTCTAAAGAGTGCACGTTTTCCCGTTCTTGTAATACGTTCCTGCATTGTTTTAGGCTGGGCTAAAACCGTATCAAGAACGGAACATAAACCATGAATGGCATCTGACGCAGGAAGTGACGACGTCTGCATGGTAGTTGTCGACGGAGCCTCTGCCAGAGTATGTAGGCGAGAGGATGTCGGCGGTGGGGGTCGTGACATATTAGGGTACAACTCGTACAGAGCTTCTAGTACCTCTGAATATGAACGTCTCTCCGGATCATGATCACTGTCATTATCCTCAATGGATTGACGTTGCGCGACCCCCTGACGTCTCATCGATGGGTCAGTAGACAAATCAATCGGATCAGACGATACTACAGGAAGCTGTGTCGGAACCGGGGATGGAACCTGAACAGTACCGGAAGCGAAGTCAAGAGTCGCCGGAACTGATCTAGTTCAGCTGCCTGTTGTTCCATTCTTTGCAGAATAACAGCAGACAGAGAACCATCAATAACCGGAACTCCCGTATTGATTTGTGGACTGTTAGAGACCCGCCTATAAGGGGATGCAATAGGCCTAGCCCACTGCATTTCCGGACGAACCGGAAGTCTCAACCCACCGGGGTTTGTCACAACAGACCTCCTTATAGTGGGACCGGAAGGACGAAAAGTCCTAACCGGAATCCCGGAGTTAACCATACCGGAACCCGCAGGCGACCGGAATTGGCTGACAGGAAGTTGATAATGAGCCCTATATGGGTTTATGACACCCGACCCAGAACCATTCTCAGTCATACCCTGTTGTGACTGGAACAATGCCGTATTGTTTCTATTAACACTCTGAGGTATTAAGTGTGAAACTGGCATTGTTCCTGCAGAACAATGACCTCGATCCCCTGCGTTTGTCAACCCAGAGGTGTTCAATTGCAAGGGATTTAATCCTACCCGGCCTTGCGTGATAACTCCCGTGACTGGGGTATTACGTAAGGTCGTGGAGTTTACTCCTGGTAAGACCATGGATACATTGTCTCTATATCCACCAGAGGTATTGTCTGCTGTGCTGAAATTAACTATACCTGGTATTACACCATAGTTATTTACAGCACCACTTACCATGCCTAAGGCTGCCCCTGGAGCAACAGGGAGTATCGAAATTGGTTGACGACCAACAAACGACACCTGGGAATTATTAGATATCGGGGTATTCCCAGCGGGAGTCCCCCCAGTGATATCATTCCCAACAGCACATACGGGCGTACTTACAACGTCACCAGTGTTTATGCCCGGAGTCAAAGTGGTCCTCATCTCGTTCTCGATTTCCATGGGGGACACACTTTCGGGAAGATCTAGTTCCACTGTGACCTCGGCTGACTCTCCCGTACCTTCATCTAGGACGGACCCCATTACTTTTACCTGTTTCTTCCTTTTACCTGTGGACAGATCAGAAACAAAAGTACTAGTGCTTGGCGCAATACCTTTATCTAATAAAGAACGTAAAGGGCCCATCCAAGGACTGCCAATCGATGCAGGCTTCTTCGCCGCCCCATTTTCAATAAAATGGGAGGGCGGAGTCATGATATTAGTCTCCGACATTAAACCAGGGGGAAGGGAACCCGCACGAGACCCGGTCATTAAATCTTGAAATAAATCATCGGGCCATTGTTGACACTCCTGACATCTATGGGTACAATCACAAGCAATATTGCCTCGACACGCAAGACAAACAGAATGTAAGTCGGTCGTTGATTTAGACTTCCCACAGACGGAACAGAACATAGAGGCCATTATTTTATCGACAGATATACACAAGAATACTTCCCAACTTGATCTTTTCGTTGCTTTGTAGACTTGTAGATGATGTTATCACTCGTTGTAAACGTAAAATCCTTCCGTAATACGCTGGAGCTTTACACACGATCTTTACAGTAGCTAGCTAAGTAAAGAAGTGGAGATCTATTGTGATTGAGTGCTGGCGTGGGTGATTAGGCGGGAAATGAACTGTGCTATTGTTTTAATTTCTTCACTTGTTAATCCGTGTTTGCACACGAACGCATATGTCAGTAAGGTCAGTTTCACTGTGTAAAAAATATGGCGGATTATGTCATTCCCGAAAACGTAATTAGGTCAATTATTGACCTTTGACCCGTTCTTAAGTGGATTAGTGCATGGAGTTGCAACTTAAGAATCAGCATTTCGTAATCAGCATATCGTAGAGTACCAAAAATTCATCCTCGTACTCAACATGACCGATAAAAGTCATAATTAGCGTTAATTAGGCCGTTCTTAAGTGGCTTAGTACATTAGCTGGAAACTTAAGAATCGGCTTTTTGCAATCAGACTCCCATGAAGAACATATTAACTGAGTTTGGTCCTCGTACTCAACCATGACCGATAAAATCAATTTTGGGGGTACTTTGAGAGTGCCCCCAGGGGGCTGTGCACGAGTGCCAAACTTAAGAATCCACATTTTGGGGTTCCCACCCATAGTCCTAGACATTCCAGGTGTCAAACCTTTCGTACTCGACATGACCGATAAACCTCTGCTAGCTCCCAGACTATGAGGCTAGCGGTCACACCAGCGAAGCGTCTTAGACCACTCGGCCACCGAGGGCCCCCGCCTTTTATTAGATTATTTTACTGGTACCATACATGTTCCACTGCATTATGTTATACATGTACATGGAAAATGTCAAGCTACATTAGACCCATCTCCTGTACAGACCAATTCGAAAAGGATTCTATCTCCCTTGTTTCACTAAGACTTCTGGTAAGTACCAAAGGTCCTCACAATTAGTTTTTGTAATTAAATAGTCCATTTTTATAGAAAAGTATCTTTCTAATGTACACATATACAGGATCTATCGTTTTGTGTAAAGAAGATAAACAGAATAGTTTTTCAAACAAATATTCTGGAATCGTTTATCAATATATTGTTCAAAGTAAATGATGCCTTTGGTAAAAGTGAAACCGAGGCGATTTCTTCCCGGAAGCAGCTTTTCATACCCCTAACCTTAAAGAGTGGCACTTATTCGAGGGGAGATCAGACACTTTCTGGAAAGGGGCTACAGGTGTTATACACACTTAACTCAATCTTCGCATAGGTATTACTGATTGGCTTCAACCAATTACAACAAAATAAATATTATGAAAATGACAATCAAATACGAAATGAGCTTAAAGATGACCTGAATCTATTTGACTTAATTGCCCCTGTTGCAAAGGCCCTCCGGACTGATCAGTGCGTGGTTTGCATGGAACAAAATGTCTTCTGTGTACAGAGAGGATATTTCTGCGACAAAATTTGATTTTCTCAAGATTATTGACTGGAGACGTGATTCTAGCTCCGGTGAGTTCGACCCCAGCTTTTGTGAGGCATTCAACTGGACATGATTGGCTGAAATTAACACATCATTCCAGTTTGCGCTTCACGCTGCTCTTCGCAATTGCAGCCAACTGCAGCAGTGGGGATCGAGGAAATGACTTGCAGCAGCTATAAGCTTGTCATTTTGAAGACGACCGACTGAATATGGTCGACGAAGTGAAAATTGTCTGTTGATTGATTGGTGGAAATATACCATTGATTGGGGATGATTTTCCATAGCCCATTGAATGTGGATGGATTCTGTAGGCTGGTCGTAATAGGGGTTGTCATTGACACCTGTGTGTTGATAGGAACTATAGGGGCACAGTGAACCCAATTTGGACTGCTTCTATCAGGCTGCCATTGATATGTCAACACGGGTCAAAGCTGCCCCAACACGCTTCAGGCAACAGGAAGCTGATGAAAATCTTTTCAGATGATGATTGACCAACATGTATGAGTAGAAATTCTTATACCGTTGTCATGTATTATCACCATACAGTAGTCTATTAATGTTAGCCGGAGACCCGTCGAAATGTCCTTTGAACATTCAATCAAAAATTTAACATGGGAGAGATATGGAAATAGATCTTACCAGGTAAAATCTGATTTTAGACACAGGTGTTTTCTTTCTTATCCTTGATAACACTCTGAATAATTGAAGTTTAATACTGAAAGACAAATGAAAGCTCTGAATGCGCCAAATCAATCCTTAACATTTCAGCAGGGGACATCTTGACCCACAACATATCGGCAGTCAAATTGTATTCATCATATCTCAGGAGTACACCAGACTTACATCGCACATGCATGTGATCATGAAACAGCATTAGCCTATCGAAAATCACTGAGGTTGACCTATTTGTCTCGGGTCACCAGGTCAAACTAATTCCACCGCATAATTTGAATTTAAGATACTATTAGATGGAACAAACAAAAGTTATTGTAAATATGATCGACAAACTGTCCTGAAACCCAATGGGCACAGGGGAAACCAAATATGTAGCGAATCAGTGAACACATGTTATGCAACATCCCAGGATAATAGCTGGAACACTAGGTGTATTTGATCCCCTCTTAGCCTGGATAACAACAATGGGTCATTCAGTGCTTGCGCAAACAGAAAATTCTGCATCTGCATATATTACAGCAAGCTTGTCTGTACATCATCCAGCAAGCTTCAAGGACTTGCGGGTATCTGAGTACATATCAGCCTTGCTATACCTGAGCTTTCGATGCAATGTTTGTATTATATATACCTACTTCAATGACAATTACTATTCAGACGGTGTTCTATTGTCACTTAGTGATGGGTTCTGGCTAAGGCTGAAGCTTCCACGCAGCTTAAACAATCTCATCAATGTTTCACCCCCTATAATAATACAGCGAAATAATATGGCTGGCCACAAGAGGAAGGGCGGTAGAAGACGTTTTATTTTCTTTGATGTCCCCCTGGAATATGATATAGAAAATATGCAGACAGCAATTATAGCATATACAAAGAGAGTTGGCGCCAGGAACTAAGTGTATCAGCGAGCTGCAATATTACCTGGTGATGATCCGTCAATATAAATGTCCATAGAAGGTGTGACTGTTGTAGACAATGACATCCGTTACACCACGTTCAAACAAATCTCCAACAGGCTTCGAATGCCACCCCCAGGAGCCATATTTTTAGTTTTAAGTCTTTGAAAGATTTGAGCGTGGAAGGATAATTAATTGGACATAGTCTGCAGTGCAGCTTTGATGAAATCAAATCAAAAGCCTTAATTGCTTAACAATTAATCGTATGGCCAAGACAATTTCACTAATTAAGTAATTCTATGGACGTCTGTTGTTAATATAATAAAGTTCATCTTTACACCATACTTCAATTGCTTGTGTAATAAATCGGAACATGTCTTGAATCCTGGTATCCTAGCCAATCTTGCAATGAACAATATTTGACTGGGGGCTGAGTTAGGCGTCTCTGATTTGCAATGTAGAAATATAACAGAGCCATAAGACATGTACATGTAAAATGAACATGTACCTCAATTATATTCCATTATTATTTAATGTTTGTTTATTGTGAATTAGTATTATAAGTATGGAGTTAAATTACTATGTATGCAAGCTGTAAATATTAGTTACTGATAAATGTATACACTCAATATTATGTAACATATGTTATAACTAGGATAATGCTATGAGTATTTACTTTTGTAATAAGATGTTTCGATAACAGTTTGATTAGTTCATAACTCTTGAAGTTGACATTCAATTAGTGTTGTTAGACGAGTTCTGACCAGCTGGTGCAAAGACAGGAGCCAGGTGTCAATTGTAGTCAGACTGTCATTTTAGTCTAAGATAATCCTTTGTTGTTATTAGGTCAGACTCCCTACTGTTATTGGAGATATCATATAGAATGAACAGGATAACCGATAGACATGTCAAGACATTAGAATTACTTAGCTTATAGTCAAACAGTATTTGTGATTGTTAGGAATCACTACCTGGAGATCTCGCTAAAACTCCAATGATATAAATATTGGGCAGTATGAAATTAAGTCAGTTCACTTTTAGAATTCATCTTGGCATGCGACTTTGCAGCGCCAAGGCAGTTTGTAAGTTATATAGGTAACACTTGTAAATGTAGATTGCTATATGTACTAACATATAGTTTCTGTAATAACTGGAAGTGCTGTATAATTGTGTAGATTGGAATTAATATTACGTCAAAGTTAGATAATTAGATTAGGGTAAATAAAGCTAGGTTGTGTTATACTTAACATGGACTATGACTTACTTATTAATGTGATAACCAGTGAGCCAACCTGGTTATAGAAATATAGTCAACTTCAGCTTCGTTGAATATACATGTACATTCTTAGAAGACTCTTGGATTATTTCTGTCAGACAACTCAAATCATTGAGTCATGGCTTGAACGAAATTCAAAAGACAGACATTGCATTTTGATAGGGGGATTACTGATCACTCCCAATTTTGGGTGATAAAATTCAATCACCCACTAAAATCACGGACATAATGAATTATACCTTTACCATTTCTCAGTGCAAATACAGCGCAAGAAAAGCAGCTCAGCAGCCCAGTTAGCAGCACACTTGTAGCGCACTATCAACATAGATTCAGCACAAGTACAACACAGAGTCAGGCCTCGAAAATTGGTTCATTGACGTAACCGAAAAATCGGTTACGGTAATTTTGTCTTACGTAACCTATTGTTCGGTTACGATGTTAATTTTTACGTAACCAATTGGTTTCGCAAAACGGTTACGTAATTACAACAGTGCGCCGTCAACCAGTACCGTACAACTCAACTATAAGAATGTGGACAGCACGTGGTCAGCGACTGAACAGACAAATGAGTTAACATACGGGAATGGGATTGTACACGTAACTCGCTTCCACCATTCATGATTGGCTATTGTGACTCTGGCTGTATAATTCATTCACCTGTATAATTCATTCACCATTTCCTTCTGATTCCATTAAAATCCCGATCGAAAAGTCTGAGAAGTTGAACACGCCGCCTGCAAATTTAGAGATGGCGGAAGTGACGAGTGTTAACTGCAAGCTCCGCGCTCCGAGATAATTCCTCCGCGAGGAGCTCCGCATGCCACCTCTGCTGCTAGCTCCGTGCAGATCTTCCCACGGAGCAACAACCTCGGAGCGAGGAGGCTTGCGGGTAACATTTACATTCCAACTTGTTCAAGTTTGATAATGCTGTTTCCTGGCCGCAATTGGTTTATTACGCCTGCCCTGAACTGAGGATAGACAAAACACTCTGTGCAAGTGGTAGTCTACAAATTCGATACAGACAGGGTCGAGTTTGCGACTTTGTTTCGCTTTTAAAACATGCTGAAAGACACACATCATGTGGTTAAAGTTTGCACAGTGGACAGACAGAGAAGGGGTTGGAACTTTTGTTACCAGAACACATGTTCAAGAAGCGCATTCACGTAACCGATTTTTC
The DNA here is from genome assembly GCA_036873755.1 of Hanleya hanleyi. NCBI lineage: Eukaryota > Metazoa > Mollusca > Polyplacophora > Lepidopleurida > Hanleyidae > Hanleya > Hanleya hanleyi. Next base: position 208,375 of record JAVTVY010045781.1, on the reverse strand, counting down.
GTTCTGGCCATTTCGGATTTGCGTAACCGACACGCGAACGATCGTTTCGTTCGCGCCAAATTTCGAGGCCTGAGAGTAAGCATGTGCTGGTAATGTGCTGTATAACCTGTATGTTCGATTGAGTATTGTCTCTGCATGGAATCAGCGCATTAATAGCACATTATCATCACGTTCTAAAAATGTTATTGAGCGTGCTGATCTGTGCAGATGTTGCGCATCAGCGCAAATTGTGCCGAGCATCAGCTCTGAAGCAGTGCAAATTCAGCATGGACATGCTCAAATCGTGCCGATTGTCAGAGCAAGAACAGACCAGCTACCCATCCCACTCACTGCTTGCCAGAGTTAAATTTGCGTTGATTTAGCGCTGGATTTGCATTGATTCAGCACTGCCAACTCAGCACACTTGTAATGCAATACCACCACAGATCACCAAATCAAAATTGGGAATATACCGGTACATGTATGCTGCATATTTCTTCAAAAATAGAACCATCAATCAATTATTATAAAGGGTTAAGATTATTAGTTTGAATGGCAAATATATGATTCACAGAAAGCTATTTCTTCTAGAGTGACTTTTTTGAAGAGTTGGGTTTGTTGGGGGGGGGGGGCCTTGTATATTTGCTTATCCTCTGAACATTTGAAGGCTTGATAGTTCTCAATTTTTTTAGGCAGTGAACCATACCAAAATTAGTGAAAATATTCAAAGTTGCTGAATTCTGGCAAAATAGGTAACTTAGGTTATACTCAAATATATGACACTAAATCGATGAGGAATCTCCATGAACATTGATTGCCAATGCAAGTAAAAAATATAAAAGAAACAAAAATTATATATATTTTTTCTCTCTAATTTGGGCACAACGTGTAGCATTGTTGTAATCTAAAGCCCTCCCATTACCTTATTTCTTCAGTTCCAATTTTTCGAACAGCATTTTTAGACTTAGCAGAAAAAACCCCCATTTTATGTCAACTGAGGCTAAATACTGTGGCATGGATATATTTTTCCAAAAAACTGAAAAGACAGCTAGTGAAATTTGTAGAATGTAATAGCAGAATTCCTCTCTGCAGATGCCTGAAGATAACTTTTGCCATCTGAATAATTAGAAGAAATAGGGTGTACGTTCTTTGAGCAAGACAAAATGTTAACTGGAGGATAATAATGTAAACTATTAAATAAATATCCATCAACTGAGCTGGAATATGACAGTGAAAATTTTTCTGATGATTCTCACAGAATTTCCTTCGGGTATGTTATAACCCTTCACTGAAAATAAACTCGAGTAATGAATAAGCTGTAACATAAATGGATAAGCTGTAAATAAGTTAGAGGAATGTGATCCAGTACATTTGGGTAATAGCTTTTATGATCACATCTTCTCTCCGACCATATAGATACATTAGACAAATCAATTTAACACATATCTATGGTTGAGAGAGGTGATAAAATCTGATGAAGCCTTATCCCGTATGACATCGTTGCTTAAATTAATAGTGGCTACATTAAATGAGAGCTGTATTTCATATCCACTCTACTCACAAGATGCGTAACTCACTCAGCAACTATATACCCCATATTGGTATCTGATTATAGATATATCTCTGTCAGTATCCCCTACACACTCATCAAACTGGAACCTCATAGCCATAAAACTCAATCTCTGTGAAACCCGACAAATAATTCCCAACAAGACAAGCACCCCTGTAAATCTGTCTCCAAACCTTCACCAGCAAGGCCTCTTTAAACACTTCAAGGACAATTTAACGACCAAAATACATCATGGTCATTTCTGTGAGGGGATATTGAGATTCATTCTCTATAAGATCTTGTGTGATAGACCTGACTGCACCAGTACAGTGTTGTGTCTATGGCCATAAAAATAAACCCTTGATTCTGATCCACTGTATAAGTATGAAAACTGAAAACTCTCCTTCATTGAAGGTTCTACATGTACCTATATCCAGGCCTCTTGTTTTGTGAGACAACAGGCGAGTGACAATCACTCGCCTTATTTATTCTCAGGAGTGTGGTTAGCACACCTAAAATCACACCCCTTAAATGAGTCTATAGGCGAGTGATGGGTTATCTCCCTTGATAACAGACGAACAGTGACCAATAATGATGTGAAATTTGACAGTGAGTGGTTCTCCTGCAATTTTTCTTTTCAAAAAATGAGGTGGGTGTTCTTTAAATTTATTATTATTAATTTTTTTATTTGGCACACATGTTCTTTCAAACTTAGAGCACCAGTGGAAAGTTGATGTCAACATTGATATGTCAAAGACAACTATTCTCCTAATTTCTGCAATTACAACTCATTATATCAAAGAATTTAGATCCAACTAACACCCTTTTTAAAGAATGAATATTTATGGGGAGTTAACCAGTATTCCAACTATATTTACTTATATTTATCAGAAGTCTCCCCTTGTAAATTGCTGATTCCAATAAATTAGAATCAGCCACCAGAGTCCCATTGGAATGATCAATTAACTGAAATGTCTGCATAGAAAAACTTCCACTTGTGAATAGAAGCCAAAGAAAAGAAGCCGACAATATTATTTACCAACTGGAAGAAAAAAAATCAGATAGTCCGATTCCGTTTCATAACAGGTCCTACTTTTGCATGCACCGGACTACCGCGCAAGAGGTGACGTGCAACCGGAAGTAACTTTGTCGCGGGAAATGTTGATAGAGAAAACCAACAACAAGGTCCAACAACAATGGCTAAAGATCGGCTTGAAATAAATTTTCAATGGATTATTTCTTGGATTGTCCGTTCCTTCAGATAGATCTAGACTTCTAAAAGGTATTTACGAAAATTGATCGCATTTTATCGTTTTTGCTATATAAAATCCTACTTGCCGCATGCGACAGGAAGATTGTTTTTGGAAGACAAGTTGTCGCCGGAAAAATTCACTTGCCGGCGGCATGTAGGCAGGCGTTATTTCGACCGCTGACCATTTAACCGGATGTAAACACATGCGTTGCTGTCGGAAGGCAGTTTAATGGCACACGTAAGTTGGTAATGAATTTAGCTGCTTTTACTGTTTTTTAACGACCGCGAAATGCCAGGTGCGCTATAGTCGCGCACCTAGTTCCAAGTTCAGGAGCGCGAAGGTGGGGGAGCGCGATCGCGCGCCTTAAAACGAGAGGCCTGTATATCCTCTGCACACTTTGCAGTGTAATATAAAGAAACAGTTTATATTTTTTCCATGAACATGCAGCTTCGCAAAAAGATCGAGCCCTTCAGGGTGGCATATTATTTGAGGTTGCACATCATTGGCAATGCACATCATTTAAAATAACAATACATTTATTAAGAAATATGATTTCTATATTAGTGATGTTGAGGTTGGATTGAAGGAGGAACTATATTATATAACTTCCAATAAAGATTACATTTTTTTTCGAAAGTAAGCTTACACATCCCATTGCATAGATCTGATAAATACATGTACATGTATAGTTAGAAAGAATAGGTGTGCAATTTGGAGCACGTTCTTGGTGTAACTTTGTGTGATGATATCTGAACAAACAAAGCTAATAACAATGCAATAGTTGGAGTAAATCTATCATTTCCAGTATGCAATAGGACACCAGCACTGTGGTAAATCCTCACATTTGTATGCCAACAAAAGAATGAACAATGCCAACTGTGTTCAATCACACTGTAATGCTCCATAATAATGTGCACTGGTAAAGACTGAGACATCACAAACTGATTCAAACTCAGTCTTAATTAATATAGTAAGTTAACTGTGTGGACACAGATATGGTTGTGCAAAAGCTTAGGGTCAACCAGAATTTGATAGTAAAATTGAAGGAAACGGTGTCCTTCATTTAAGCGGAAACAAAATTAAAAACTAACAGGGGTTCGGTACTGCGGGATTCCCGCGCCAGTTATTTTGATATTGTACTTCTGAAATAAAATAATGTCAACAAACTATCAGTAAATACTATAAAGGAATATACTGTAGGTGATTTGGTATGTATGCCTGTATATACAATGTACACTGCATCTCAAGCCTAATAACAGGTTGGTATCACAAAGAAGAGATATAAAACTAGAAATTGAGATATGAGGGTATGTAGTTGGGCAATGCATCGAATACGTGTAGCATGATGTAAGCTTCAGGAAAATATGAGGATATGGCATCGGGAGAAGCTTAGTTTAGGTGATGGATGGTGGGGCACAGTGCCCCGAGGGTGGGGACATGCTTCCATGGGTAGCGCATGGGTTGAATAAGTGTAGGATCATGTAAGCTGTGGGAAAATATAATGGTATGGGGTCGGGCAATGCTTAGTTTAGAAGATGTAGGGTGGGGCTCAGTGCCCCATGGGTGGGGACATGCTCGCGGGGTTAGTGGATGGGTTGAATAAGTGTACAGGATGATCTGAGCTCCCAAACTATATGAGGGTATGGGGTCGGGCAATGCTTAGTTTAGAAGATGAAGGGTGGGGCTCGGTGCCCCAGGCATGGGGACCTGCTCCCCGAGGGTTGTGGATGGGTTCAATAAGTGTAGCCAGATGTAAGCATTTGGAATAGATGAGAGTTCGGGGGGTAGTTTAGGAGACATAGGTGAGGCCCAGAAGCTGTGGACAGGAATTTTCTAAGTCCAAAACTTTAACATTTATTTGGTCCTGGGGTCCCAGGGGTGGGGATATGCTCCCCGAGGGTAGTGGATGGGTTCAATATGTGTAGCTCGATGTAAGCATTAGGAATAGATGAGAGTTCGGGGGGTCGGACTGGCCTTAGTTTAGGAGACATAGGTGAGGCCGAGAAGCTGTGTCAGGAATTTTCTAAGTCCAAAACTTTAACATTTACTTGGTCCTGGGGTCTCAGGGGTGAGGACATGCTCCCCGAGGGTAATGGATGGGTTCAATGTGTGTAGCCCGATGTAAGCATTTGGAATAGATGAGAGTTCGGGGGGGTCGGGCTGGCCTTAGTTTAGGAGACATAGGTGAGGCCGAGAAGCTGTGGACAGGAATTTTCTAAGTCCAAAACTTTAACATTTACTTGGGGTGGGGACATGCTCCCCGAGGGTAGTGGATGGGTTCAATATGTGTAGCTCGATATAAGCATCTGAAATATGAGGGTTCATCGGTCGGGCAGGCCTTAGGATCAAACTTTAACATTTACTTGGTCCTGCAGATAGACAGACAGATAGACAGATAGATAGACAGACAGACAGACAGACGTCATTGTGGCACCTATATCGAGCTTTCCGCAGCTGAAGCTACGGCTCGATAAAAAGTATGGGGTGCAGGTAGACCATTTGACATATCTACTTCACTTTTCAAATTGCACCTTTCCATGTCCCTATAGTGTGGCAGCTCTAGTCTGCACATGGGATATTGATTACTAATTTAGATATTTGAGCTCCCATTGGATATAGGTTGAGAAGGGGAACCAGACTGAAGTTGAAACTTACTAAATTCTGGGCTGTAATCCCTTAATGGGATGATCAAGTTATACTTATGTGTGCCGTGTAGTTTGAATACAACTTTAACTGTCAAACTGCAGAGACAATTTTCCTAGACATGGTCATAAAAATGCTTTCAATAGAGGGGGGAAAAAACAGAACCTGAAAGCGAAGAGACTTGGAGACAGGTGGTGATAAACACTACATCAGGTAAATTGAGAACCCCACATCACTGGCACCACTGAGTTAGAAACATATAGCAATATATTGCAATGGCTTTACATGCAGATGGTATGTAATACAATACCTTATACTAATGTCAGCACCCCATTGGAACTATCAGCTCCATCAAACAGGAGATTAATGTGAAGTCCTGAATTCTACTTTTACTGCTGTTACATTTTTGTTTGTCCCTTACTGGAGAAGGGGTAGTTAATTTCTCCAGACTAGCTGTGTAAGAGAGTGTTATGATCTCTGTCATTAGGAGATTAATAGAGAAGCTCAGGTGCATTCCAGTATATTCACTCCAGTCTGATCATGAAGAACCTTGCTCTACAATTATCTGTCTGATGATACTAATGCATGCAATATCTCGATAAATTGCTGTCACATCATGAATTAAGTTTTCAGCATATATCCAATATTCATCCAATATTTCAATCACTTGAGAGTGCACAATAAAATATTCTTGATAATACTTTGCATAATGGGTATAACATTAACAAGTCCAAAACTTTCTACAAACCTGGCTTACTTTTCAAAGGATAAGCTGAATTTTTTTTCATCAATGCAATTTTAAGCTGATAGAAGAGGCTTCATCAGATCTAGCGCACACTTGCAGCTTTCGTTGCAAGCGAATAAAATTTTGATCACAAAAAAATTGTCTTTGCTACTGGCACCCTGATTTAATTATGTAGGCGAATGTAGACTTGAGGCTTCAATCTTTGTGTGAAAGATTTGTTTTCAAATATTTTCACATTCGCATCATGTCACAGAATTACCCTTACCGAAATCTGCAGGTTCCCGCAAGTTTGCGGCAAGCTGGCCGCAACCTGATCAGTGTGCCAGAACTATTGGGGAGAGTATGCCGCTAGCGGCAGTCTCAATTGGTGATTCCACAGTGTGCCGGTACTGGCAAACAGTATGCGGAGAGTGCGCCAGAAGAAGATAAAAGTGTGCCGCTAGCGGCGCACAGTGCGCAGACAGTCTACCAGAGCCAAATTGTGGGCCGCTAGCGGCGCACAGTGCGCCGAGAGTATGCCGGAATCAGAGTATGCCGCTACCAGCACACTCTGTATGGAATGGACTGCACTGAAGATATGCCAGCTGTTATTAGTTAACCCAGTTAACTTTTGACCCCTAATTTTCAATCTGGATAGGAAACTATCCAAACTGTACCAGTGTAGGAATACATCACAGAAGGAACTATACAAAATTAGTGTACCACACTGTACCACATAGTTGAAGTTATATAGTTATTAGGGGAATGTTCTCAGAATGAACAATTAATTCCGAGACAAAATTTCATTGTAGGATTCTAATGTACCTAGTACTAACCTTTCCTATCATTGGACTACTTTTGGTGCACATGAATACATATGTAATCCGGTTTAGGACTTTCAAATCTGGCAGTTGGTGAGAATGGTTGGAGAATATGTTTGCAACCATGAGGAGTTGTTCCTGCTAACTTAGGCCTGCATAATTTATACTATTTCCTGGTCATACATGATACAGATTTGTGTGGTAAGTCTGTTTGAATGCAAAGTAACAGTTTGATTATGGTTTAGGCCAGTCCAGTAATTTTGTAGACAACTTGTAGTTTTCTCTGCCATGTTGATCATTGTGTTCTTTCATTCATTCATTGTCTGTTTCGATTTCATTGCATGACAGATCTTATGCACAACAGTTTGAGTGGAGTGATTTGTACCATTCATGTGGAGGTCAGGATGATGTCATTCTGACCACCACCATGAAAATATTGATAAGCCCAGAAGTTATTGGAAGAGTGCGCCGGAAGGCTGCCGGAAGAGTGCGCGGTGAGGTTGCCGGAAGACTCCGACGGTGACGGTGTGCGGTGAGGTTGCCGGAAGAGTGCGCCAGAAGGCTGCCGGAAGAATGTGCCGGAAGAGTGTGCCAGAAGGCTGCCGGAATACATAAGCAGTTTGCGGCCAGCTTGCCGCAATCTGTATAATGTGCCGGAAAGCTCATTTGCATGTGAAAAACTCTGTTGCGGCACACTGTGTGCTGTGAGGTTGCCAGAAAGTGTGCGGCAAGCTTGCCGCAACCAGTGTGCCAGAAGAATATTATTTCGGTAAGGGTATTCATCCTTCTTACCAGCAACACAGGAATTTTGAGCATTTTCAGTCAAAAGTAACACAATAAATATTCAGTCCCCACAACAAAAGTTGCCCATCACTGTTCTGGGCTACATGTCCATTTCATTCCATCATACCAGCTACTAAAATGGCATCTGAAACTGTCCCCTAGTTCTCATAGTGGACCAAGATTATACTTTGTACGTATTAATTTTATAAATCAATGAATTCTTCTTCTCAAAGTTACTCAGATAACCAAAATCCACAAACAATTACATTATATAATTCCTGGATTTATGGCACCTTAACTTCACTTAATATAGCGGTTAAATGATTGATGCATTTACGTGCTATGTTTACCAGTTCTGGTTTCGGGTCTATAAATGATGATGCCATCGTAATGATCAGACAGGTATGATGTATGCGTCTAAGTCGCATCACCTTCAGTAAGGGAAATCTCTCAAGAGGCCGACCTCTGTCAAATCGGATCGTTAATCTACATTGACCATTGTCATTCCCGACTATTTATAAATGGATTCCCTCGCCAGGCTGGCTGTCACAGCAAATTTCAATATCGCTCAATTCTTTGAGAAAAGTTGTACCGATATAATGGTATAGGAATAATCTGGAGATATATCCTAGCACACTGTAGAATAGATCACAGCAAATGATCATGAATTGTTTGTTGTTCTAACTGAAAACCATCCCATATTTTCAGATTACAAATTTTGTAACAGCTGCCCAACTTGAAAACTATACAGTACATGTATTCCTGCTTGAACATTACTCCTCCAAGACATGAGATAATAATTTGATTTCCTGACCACCTGAAGAGATATGATGCACATGCAGAATGAACATGGCGAAGAGAAATGAAATTGATTTGGAATTCGTTATTAGCACGAGAACAGGGAATATTGGATATGCAGACCGAGGAGACACCAAAAAATGCTGCGATGCACTGCTGCTTCATTTCAACCGAATTTAATTCAATTTCATCACATCACTGAAATGGACTGGAGCTAATTACCGAAAGATTTAATTCACAAAGAGGATTTTCTATGCCCCCGTTGGATGACCTTAAAATCTGGTTTCTAACAGCATGACAGCATTGAGTCGGAATATAATATTTGAAGAAACACGCCTGCCATTCCTGACCTTTGACCATCCTGTATCGTGCATAGGCTGTGGAGGGAATCTAATTTTCCAGGAAACAGTTTATTAAAAGTTTAATATCAATACATGCTTTTTTCTTCACAGAGCTGCAACAAATTCATATTAATTATACTCCACAACAGACTGACGTTTTCCGTCTGCTACATGTACATGTACATTAGCCCTGTAGCATTGAAGAATGTCCGAAAGATGACTTGAGGCAGAGGAGAAATAAATCGTCAAGATATTTTATTCTCTGATGTTTGTATTCCATGCATTTAATGCAAGTGATTTAGTGAAATAAACCATTCCCCTAACTGAACAGGTTACTGCTAAACATTTGTGTAAGCAACAATTCATCTTCAATTTTTTTTGTAGGAACTTCATTGGAAACTAATATGGTGGAGAACTCAACTACTGATGTTATTCACTGCAAGCTCCAAGGATTTCAGTGAATTGCAAAATTGGAGAGATTTCAGTTTTTGGCATTGTATTAAAATTTAGATCTCTTATTTGTATCTATTTTGAACCAATTTAATATTGATTTATCCCACAAAATCATAAGCTACTGAGTTTTCATAAAACATTCTCGAGTTTTCGTTATGTGACGCATGAAAAGTTTGGTGATCGAGGTTTGAAATCGAGGTTTATGGAAAAATAACAGTGCATCATGGGACATCTTACAGTTTTAAAGTACTTGATTGGTCAATTCAAATTTTCAAACAGAAATCCAGGATTTTCATTGGCCTGTGCAGAAAATTGGAAGAAAAACCAGCCAATCATAGAGTTTCTGTAAAGGTTCTTGAGTTTTGAGTGAATTTTGCTCTCAATTTACTGATGACAACACAGGACTTCCATGAGCTACAGTAAAATGCCAGCTGGTAATTCAATGAATCCAGGAGTGGGAAGATCTAAATTTGTAGTTATACAAATGTTCTAATGCTTACCTTTTGGGCAAAATCCCCTGGACTAGATTATTCAATAATTAAAATTAGGCCCACTTACATAGATTACTCATATTTGGTTTGATTCATACAGAGTAGGCCGTGCAACCCACATAAATATTAACCATTAATAAGTACACATTTTTGCTGAGCTGAGTGAGATTGTAACAAACCTAGCCACAAGATTTATGTTCACGCTCCAGTTGGAACTGCTGGTGTTCCGATACAATGATCTGCTAATGGGATTAAGTGGGCAAGAATAACCCGAGAAAAGAGCCATGTTCTTTGTTCTAAGAACAATGTCTTGCTGTCACCATTTTTAACCCCTAACATTAATGTAATTACTTTGGGATGTCTTGGACAAAAGAATACGCACAGGAAGTTGGAATGCTAACTGAGCTGCTCTTCATAAGTTAGAATGACAGCTCGGAAAAAGACTCATCGGATTGGCTTAAAATTGAAACAATCCAATTGGTTGAACATTTAGAGACATTGAAATGATTAACGTATTTACAGACCCCACAATTCCCCTGTGTACATACGGCAGAGAATTGCTCTATGAAGTGTGTGTAGAGATCACGAACAGCAGGCAATGTTGTCTTAACTACAATATCTCATTTTTGTTCTATTATATTTTGATATAGCCTAAAATTTCACAGGACCAGAGAAATTGAGAAGATTTTATGCTACATGTACAACAGGAGTTTCTTCAACTGAACTGCAGATGATGCAATTAAGCTTCAGAGAAACTTTGCAATTGGTTGGATTTTCTCCAAAGGCCAATAGCAGGCCTGCAAGTGGCTCACAGTGAAAATATAGGAAAAAATATAGGAGGAAATTTGCAAAAATATAGGAGAAATATAGGAATTTTCTGGATAAAAATATAGGAAAATATAGGAAATAAAGGAGTGCAAGACAGGTCTGTACTACATTGTATGTTCCAAACTGGGTAGTTTTCTGGTGTTTAATCAAATTACTTTCACTGAATGTGGTCATAGTGGTGGTCTTTCAGATGACCAGTTCTGTAGTTTGATTCAGCAAAGAGAGATTGAAATGCGTTCATATTTGCCGAGCGAAGTGACGCAAATTTTTTTTTTCTTAAATGTATTTCTTCATGTCAGTTTGACTCATTACAGAACATTGATGAAAGTTTTCATGAGAAAAATGTCAAACACAGGAAGGAAGCAATCAGAGATTGCTCAATTGTATGCCCCCCCCCCCCCCCTTCCGCTTTAATCCGACACTGCCCCACCATTGTTCTGTTGTTTATTGGTTGGCGGAGGCCTAATTTGGATAATTATAAAAATTCTGTTTCAGTCACTTTTTTTGCCATGCCTCACACAATACATATTCCAAGTATCAACCAACAAGTGATAATACGATGTTTCGATGCAAGATGGTCACCAGGGCTTTCGCCAAATCCGAAAATGTAACCTGGTTATGAGACCTACATTCCTTGGGAGTATATTGTGGTGAAATTATGAAGCAATCAGTGAACTTTGACTTTTGCACCCAACCCTTATAGAAATCTGCAGGTTGCGGCAAGCTGGCCGCAACCTGATCAGTGTGCCAGAACTGTTGGGGAGAGTATGCCGCTAGCGGCAGTCTCAATTGGTGATTCCACAGTGTGCCGGTACTGGCAAACAGTATGCGGAGAGTGCGCCAGAAGAAGATAAAAGTGTGCCGCTAGCGGCGCACAGTGCGCAGACAGTGTGCCAGAGCCAAACTGTGGGCCGCTAGCAGCGCACAGTGCGCCGAGAGTGTGCCGGAATCAGAGTATGCCGCTACCGGCACACTCTGTATGGAATGGGCTGCACTGAAGATTTGCCAGCTGTTATTAGTTAACCCAGTTAACTTTTGACCCCTAATTTTCAATCTGGATAGGAAACTATCCAAACTGTACCAATGTAGGAATACATCACAGAAGGAACTATACAAAATTAGTGTACCACACTGTACCACATAGTTGAAGTTATAGTTATTAGGGGAATGTTCTCAGAATGAACAATTAATTCAGAGACAAAACTTCATTGTAGGATTCTAATGTACCTAGTACTAACCTTTCCTATCATTGGACTACTTTTGATGCACATGAATACATATGTAATTCGGTTCAGGACTTTCAAATCTGGCAGTTGGTGAGAATGGTGGGAGAATATGTTTGCAACCATGAGGAGTTGTTCCTGCTAACATAGGCCTGCATAATTTATACTATTTCCTGGTCATACATGATACAGATTTGTGTGGTAAGTCTGTTTGAATGCAAAGTAACAGTTTGATTATGGTTTAGGCCAGTCCAGTAATTTTGTAGACAAGTTGTAGTTTTCTCTGCCATGTTGATCATTGTGTTCTTTCATTCATTCATTGTCTGTTTAGATTTCATTGCATGACAGATCTTATGTACAACAGTTTGAGTGGAGTGATTTGTACCATTCATGTGGAGGTCAGGATGATGTCATTCTGACCACCACCATGAAAATATTGATAAGCCCAGAAGTTATTGGAAGAGTGCGCCGGAAGGCTGCCGGAAGAGTGCGCGGTGAGGTTGCCGGAAGAGTGTGCGGTGGGGTTGCCGGAAGAGTGCGCGGTGAGGTTGCCGGAAGAGCGCGCGGTGAGGTTGCCAGAAGAGTGCGTGATGAGGTTGCCGGAAGAGTGCGCGGTGAGGTTGCCGGAAGAGTGCGCCAGAAGGCTGCCGGAAGAGTTTGCCGGAAGGCTGCCGGAATACATAAGCAGTTTGCGGCCAGCTTGCCGCAATCTGTATAGTGTGCCGGAAAGCTCATTTGCATGTGAGAAACTCTGTTGCAGCAAGGTTGCTGCAAACTCTCCGGCACACTGTGTGCGGTGAGGTTGCCAGAAAGCTTGCCGCAACCAGTGTGCCAGAAGAATATTATTTCGGTAAGGGAATTCACTCTTTTTGGGGCAATTTCATACTTCAGGACCTATGTTGTCTGCTTTGGAATGTAGAATAACATATAATATAGCCATTTTCCTGGTCCAAATCGGTTATGGACTGAGATCCAGCCTGGACAAAGAAATATATCCCATTCACTTAGGTTTGATAAACAAAGGGCCATAACTCTTGAAAATATAACCGAAAGCAGAGAAACTTCACGCTGCATACAAATGGGTCACTGACCACATATCATGCAAATTTCATACTTGTCCATACAATATTAACCGAGATCCAGCCCTATACAAGTCTCAATTCACAAAGATTTGAAGAAAAAAGGGCCATAACTCTTGAAAATATACGCGAAATTTGGAGAAACTTCACGCTGCACAACTACAGGGTATTGACCACATATCCTGCAAATTTCATAATTGTCCATAAAATATTAACTGAGATTCAGCCCGGACAAGTCCCAATTTACAAAAATTTGAAGAAAAAAGGGCCATAACTCTTGAAAATATATGCGAAACGCGGAGAAACTTCACGCTGCACAACTACAGGGCACTGACAACATATCATACAACTTTCATACTTGTCCATACAATATTAACCAAGATCCAGCCCGGACAAGTCCCATTCACAGTGATTTCAGAAAACGGGCCATAACTCTTGAAAATTATACCGGAACTCGGAAAAAACTCAACGCTGCACATCTACGAGGCACTGGCCACATTCCATGCAAGTTTCAATCTCGTCCATCAAATATTAACCGAGATATTGCGCGGACAAGAAATCCGGACGGACGGACAAAGCGATCGCTATATGCCCCCCCCTCTAGTTAGAGGGGGGGCATAAATATAGGAGGTTTTGAGTAAAATATAGGAAAATATAGGAATGACTAAAAAATATAGGAAAATATGGGAAATATAGGAGGCACTTGAAGGCCTGCAATAGAATTATCACATTTCCATTTAAAAATTTGAACTGACCAATCAAATGCATCAAAACTGGAAGATATCCCATGATGCACTGTTGTTTCTTTACTAAACATACTAAACAAAAATTTGATCTCAAAGGTCAATGAATATATTAATACATTTTGGTTTGACTAGAATTCGAGGTATGATTTCCAAATTAGATAATCATGCAGAGATTTTCAACAGATTCTGGTTGTAATTCTGTCCAGGTAGTCGTGATAGAAACTAGTAGAGCCAAAGTGAAGGTATAATGATCTTTAGACATCCAAGTCGAGTTCTATACACACACTCGCCTTGACCATATGTGACATGGCTTCTCTTCAGAATATGATCTGATGATGTCATGGGCATGGCTAAATAAACATTTCACAATCCTTCTTCGGAGAACATATCTAGAAGTGCTCCTGTTTGAATAGCACTACAACCATCATTCGCCATATTCGGAAAAACCTCAATGCACGATATTGTTGAAGTCCTATCTTGATTGGCTATATATCTAGGGTATAACATCACCAGTGCCTTTTCCGGTGTGAAGAATCCACCCCATTCAGTAGGTCAAGAGAAAAGACTGCAAGTTCATGTAGTAGTAAACTTCATACATGAAGATGAGGTATATTATACATCAGGGTTCCTTCGCTTTCGAACTGGCAAGAATCAAAGAATTTTCAAGCACTTTTCGAGGACTAAAATGCAAATTTCAAGGAGCTATCGTACTAGGAAACCCCAATTATGAAAGTAAGTTGCACTACTTTTCCATCTAATTTTTCTAATCTTTGCTGGCCCGAGCATAAAATTAAGGACTTTCAGTGACCTTTTTCCAAAATATCAAGTTTACAAGGACTTTCAAGGCCTTGTAATGGTCCAAATGGGTTCAAAAGTGCATTCAAGGATATTGAGATAGTCGAGTAGCCCTGTACATTAAATAACAATTCAAGGAAAGCTGAATTTTGAATCACCATACCTTTGACTTTTAACTCTGCTGCCTTCATATCCATATCAACACCCACGGTCGCCACACAGGTGTACGTTCCATCGTCACTTAATGTCACATGTTTAATTTTTAAAGTGTTCTTCTCTATATCCACTTCATATTTAGGTAAGGTCGTATTTATATATCGTCCCTTGTACTTCCATCGAATATGTAATCTGGAACTATCCGCCAGCGGTGTTGTGGGATTGCACACAAATACAGCGTCTTCTCCTACGATGACACTCTGATCTTGTGGCTTGGATTCTATGTACACGTAACCTGTAAAGAGATAACAAACGACATGGCTCAGTATTGAATTGAGGAATATTTCCGAGAAGATATGTATTCACAGTTACCCCCCCCCCCCCCTTCTACATTTCTCACATGCGGAAAGGTGCAGGTTAGCTAGATATATTTTCATATTAAAATTCAAATATAATTAAACGGCCCATGTTATCAAGTAATAGTTGATTATTACAGATCATGTACATTGATCTATATATGAAGGACATGCTATCTTGAAAATCCACAATCTGTTGAACAAGGCTGAAGAAAAACATCCAATGTTGACAAACGTTAATGGAATGTATTTCAAGGATATACAAGGGCGTAACTAGGAGTAGTCATCGGGTGCAAACAACCTCCTCTTAGCATCCAACCATGTTATTTTCCAATGTTGAACAGCGCAATACTGGTCACTCTAATAACTAAGCATAGGAAACGACCCCCTCTCAAGAAATCCTGGCGATGCCCATGATATATATGTTGGGAAGCAACAATGTTGATAAAAGTTGATGGTATGTATTTCTGTTATATATCTTGGGAAGCAACAATGTTGATAAAAGTTGATGGTACGTAATTCTAGGATATATATCTTGGGAAGCAACAATGTTGATAAAAGTTGAGGGTATGTATTTCTAGGATATATATGTTGGGAAGCAACAATGCTGATAAAAGTTGATGGTATGTGTTTCTAGGATATATCTTGAGAAGCAACAATGTTGATAAAAGTTGATGGTATGTATTTCTAGGATATGTATCTTGGAAAGCAACATTGTTAAAGGAGAATATTTCATGAATGCTGATCGAATGCAATGGAATGTATTTTATCTCAGAAACAACATTTTTTAACTACCTAAATCTGAATGAAGAGGAACATGCTGAGAATATCAAATGTGATTGAGTTCCTTTTATAGTAATGAGGAAGACAGCACCTCGTACCACTTAAGGCCAAGATAAACCTTATGAGCATCAGAACATTGATGAATTTATTACTGTATTCTTCGATTTTGAAGACTTGAAACTAACATATTCTAAATAGACTGCCAAGCCTTTCGTTCAAGTAATCACTTTATCCACACCAGTGGATTTCCCATAAGCATTTCACATTATCTTAAGTTATGTCGTCATCGTCCATAATAAAAGACACAATGGAAAATGTTGTAAGTGTCCTTATCATCGAATCACTATTCGGATGATAAGTTTTCTTCTTGCATGCATGCTACTTTTCAACACAAAGAACAAAGAACATGCAGGCATCTGAGTTAATGCACAGACATTTCCACTGTTCCTGTAAATTTTAGTTTCCTTTTTCGTTTGCTGAAGAGTTTCATTTCTATAATTATACATTACATCATTAGTTAACATTAGAGAGCTAACAAACTGAACGGAAAATCTCCCAATTGAGATAATGGACAGTAACTTTTGATCAAAATGCGAGCAATCCGCTAAACTTTTGCCAAACTTCCTTTTGTTGGGAGAGGTTCTTTTGTTGCGTTGAAATCCAATAATTTTTAAAGCCAATATCGTAAATCAAAATCTAATGAAGAATTATGGGGTTGAAGTGAAGTTGGCCAGCGCCAGCCCTCCCTGCTGCGTCATTCTGTGCCATTGCAAACGCATAAAACCGGAGAAATGCCAACAAACATTGTCAGCCCTTGCTATAATTATAATGGAGTAATGCGCCTGGTGTCATTCCATGTGACATCCAGTCATGGTCCCCTAGAGTGAATATGGAAATGGGCAAATATCCAAATGGACCGAGCTATATGCTAAGTGGTGACTATTGCGTAAAGGGGGCTAGTTATCACACTGTTTCACAACTCTGCTACGGAAGGTACTAATCAAGACCACACATTACTGGAGGGAAACAAAGAAATACAGTGGGAGATAAATGAGTTAGATACATTACTATTAACACGACTACTTGTATAATACATCATCGACACCAGATCACAAACTCATCAAGGCAAACAGCCTTATTGGCAGTATAGAAATAGATCATCTATATGTTGTTCAAGTTTCAAACTCCCAATGGGTGTTAAGTACCCATAACAGGGCCTGATTCAGGCTATTTTTGATCCCATTATCCTCCCCCCAACCAAAAAAGTAATGCCTACAGGTACTGTTGCTAGATATCAGTTGTCAGGCTGTATTTAGACCATTTAATACTCCCAAAGCTTCCATGGGCTTCGACAGTCCCCCATCTTGGCCTGTATTTCACTATAACCACACTCTGCAAGATGCTCAAACTAAAGACTAAATCAGGCCTTGCATAATATAACTTGCTTTGTTTCAGGATACCCCACGGTCACCCCAAGTCAGGAGGAGGAAAAAGAAATTGCAAAGAACTGTTCCAATTGGGCTACGCCAGCTGTAACTCACTGACATTGCCCAATAATGCATCCATGGTCATAATTCTTGGAAGAATGTATTTGAAACTATAATTTTTCCAATTCCAATTCATGGAATAATGGCACAAGCAGAAAGCCACGGAGCATGTTCAATCAGTTAGTATTCCACAAATGGAACAAACGGTCTCCCAATCATGGGTGTCACATTCAGTTATGCTTCGAACGATATCAATATATTTTGATCCATAAACAGAGAGAACTGTTATAACTATAGGGATATGATGGCTCCCAAAAGGGCTCCTACAAGTTTGCCCATCCCCTTGAGAATTTGAGATGGAATAGGGCAGGGAACAGTGGCCTGCCTTCAGACCTACATGTATCAATGGATTCATCATACTCTACAGAGTGAGCTGACTACATGTAGCTTGTCATGTTTGCTGGGCATAGAAGCCAAATCAACGGTGAACCGCACCGAGATACGATAACTTTTGAGGAAACAAAAACCCAATTACAACCTCATAACCATATTTGTTTCTATGGCGATTATATTCCCCGTGTCTGTCACCTCGACAAAAACATAATTTACTTCGGAGACATTATCCCAGTGAAAGGCGCTTATGAGACAGTTTAGATATGCAGATTTTCCTCCCAAGGGTTTTGGTTTTGAGCTTCGGCTCGACATTTCCATCTGCCCTATCTTTGGAACACATCCTCGATTTTGTATCCCATCATTATAATATAATTATCATACTCATGGCTGGGTGAATGATGCATGGAGTCACTTCCGAAGAACGATGAACTGTCGAACAATGCTTCGTTACTTCATTGAATTGAACAAGAAAGTTGAAATCCGTCAAGCTGATCTCACTCTGACTAGTTGTGTAACTACATGTAGGCACATGACCTAGGATTCCTCAAAGGCCCTACCAAATAGCCCCTGCTCACTTTGCATGAAAACATAGTTGTTTAAACAAGTTTTTTCTATGAAAAATGATATAAAAGTTGATTATTAAACACAATGAAACAGATGTGGCAAAAATGTATTAAAGCTGTAACCTCTGATGTCAGAGTTTTATTTACGATTTTGACTTCTGTTGGATGTCCTATTGTGACAAAGATAATGCACAACATGACTTATCATCATGACATCAACAAAGGCATTGTGTAGTAGCTTTGTGATGTTGCTGGCATTACAATGAAAATAAAACCTGGAACATTAGCTACGATTGCTCGCTACAATCGATCTCAATCTGACAAATAAATGGTGAACAAATCACAATCTTCGCCATTTCCAAACCCGCATGATATTTGAAGGTTTCAAAGTCTTTTGAAGACTTTGACCATTTCCAAACAGTACACCATTATAAAATGTCAAATATACCCTCTTACAATAATTTAGCATGAAAATACGAGTGATTGAATTCCCCAGATTTTGAAACAACTGATTTGGCATGGATGTGTAACATTTAGTCCCCGGCATGAATAGCAATCCCAAGCGAGATTTTATAGGCAAGGTACCCACATACCTAATTTGGAAAGAATGCATTCAGTTTTCCAGGAGTTACTGTCCAGAAATGGAATTTCAATTTTGTCCCTAGGTGGCGCCACCTATAGGCAGATCAGCATCAGGGCTTCGCGTTTAGCGCGAGTGATAGCTCACCTGCACGCTAACACTCGCGTAAATTTATGTCACGAGAGTGATTTTAGCTCACGTAAATTGTCACATTTTATATTGTATTATATCGCAATCACTCGCGTGACTTTTAAATACCCTCTCCTAAATATTTTGACGTGAGCTATTTTTAGCTCACGCACTAATTCTAAACACGAAGCCCTGCAGCATGGAAGCGAGATCGTGAAGCAAGATACCAACAAATCAAATTTGGAAAGAGTCCGTTCAGGTTTTTAAAAGCTATTGTCCGGAAATCTTAAAAGTCGGAAGGACGCACCCCAATACCATAGTCCACCTCAAGGCCCTCAGGCATCACCATGCGAGGACCATTCTGTATGGGGCAAACATCATTTTGGAAGAGTTGCCTGCCTTGAACAGCAGGGGTCGAAATGTTTTTTGAGAATTACTTGTCACTGTGACAGGTAACTTTTTTTTTTACTTGTCACCCTGGTACTTCAGCTTGTCACTCCTACTGAAACTTTTTTCATCATACTCTCATCATATATTCCAACCAGTCTCTCCATTTTCCAGGCATTGGAGAATTTGAACACACGTTTTTTTTTTCCGATCGCGAGACATTTATGACAGCGACAAATTTGTCTCCTTCCTTTAGCTCTGCATTGCCAAGATGAATGTCCTTACTCCCTGATGTTAACTCAGTGGGCTCATTTCTGCCACCAGACTGTTCCACTATTAGGAAGTTCAAAGTAAAATGTCAGCAGAATGTTCAATTATGAGATTAAATTTGCTGGAACGGTATTTTCTTAAGGATCATAACAGCAGGAGGGTTTTATCAACTTTTTTGTGGGTTACCCAGATTAAAAACTTGACTTTGAAAAATTGAGTCCCCCCCCCCCAAAATGAGTTTTTATCCATGGAAAAATGTGCGCCAAACACGCGCGAAAACTGAGTTATAGTAAATAAATATTGTGTTCTTCAAGAGATAAGTCGGGTTCCCAAATGAAAATGTTGAATTGTTCTGACAAATTATCAAGCAAAATCATTGTTGTTGTTGTTGCCTTCACTCCATCAACTCGCGAGCGTTAGACGTTAGCGCTTGTCCGGAGCAAGTAAAAATCGGCACAGGCAACGCAACGTTCACGTTAGCTGCCCGTGTTGACAAGCACGAGTTTCTTCCGATTA
The DNA here is from genome assembly GCA_036873755.1 of Hanleya hanleyi. Lineage (NCBI taxonomy): Eukaryota > Metazoa > Mollusca > Polyplacophora > Lepidopleurida > Hanleyidae > Hanleya > Hanleya hanleyi. The sequence continues at coordinate 188,249 of JAVTVY010045781.1, read as the reverse complement.
AAATACTCACTGACGAAGTTTTATTGAGCTCTTATTCTCCGAAATAAAACGTAAGAATCAATCAGCTAGTTCTGGTTTCATTTTCGACTTGAAGTTGCCAGGCATGAATAGTCGATAGACATATAGGCCGATTGCGCTAGATCGTGCCAGTCAATTCGTTTACTTTATCCATTACTTTTGCCTTTCAAGCGGATCGTGTGCAAATCTAGCGGGAGATTATAATCCTGCATGGAGTTTGATGTACCCGAGCTCTCGTGTTGTATGGCAGCGGGATGAATGACGAAGTGAACAGAATGTCCGATGTAAATAAAACGAAACTCAACAACTGTTTCCAGGAAGACAATTCAGTCATGTTACGCCTGTATTAGCTCGTAATTCAGTATTTTTAGGACAGAATAGTTACTTGTCGCGGCGACGGGTGGAATTTTAATTTGGTTGTCACTTGAAAAAATGATTTGTCGGCGACAGGTAGACAGGCGTTATTTCGACCGCTGAACAGTATTGACTCTCGAGCAATAACGTAGTGATGGCTGTAGATAAGGGGATGGGAATCTTCAAAGAACTTAGCATGTAAAATTTAAGTGAAGTCACTGGACTCCGAGAAAATTTAGTTCATTATATTTACAATGTCTGCCAAAGAAACACACTGGATTGACATGTAACTGACTTGTAAATGTCAAGAAATTGTCCTTTACTTCTATCACTGTAGTTTATCAATGTTATATAGGGTACATCAAGCTGATGCACTCTTGTGGAGAATACATGTAGGCGTTTTCTTCAGAGTTGGCAACAAAAGAAATTGGATGAAATGGGATTGCCTTAGAAACAACTTTTTTAGCTCTCTCAAACAGGAAAACATGAAAGTCTGATGCTGGCAGGAATACTAAGGCCAGGGTTAATTTCCGGGTTACCTGCAGTGATACGCAATAGAAGTGCATGTACTTTAACTACAGTGTTGCCATTCATTCCCTGAAGCACACAAATAATTATGAGTTGGCCTGCAAGTGGCTCACACTGAAAATATAGGATGAAATTTGCCAAAATATAGGAGAAATATAGGAATTTTCTTTATAAAATATAGGAAAATATAGGAAGTAAAGGATTGTAAGATGGGTCACTATTACATTGTATTTTCCAAACTTGATAGTTTTGTGGTGTTTAATCAAATTATTCCCACTGAATGCCATCATATTGGTGGTTCAACAAAGAGAGATTTAACTGTTTCCATATTTTCAAAAAAAGTTTTTTTTCTAAAATGTACTTCAATTTGACTCATTTCAGAGCACTGGTGAAAGTTTTAATGAGAAGAAGTCAAAATATAGGAAATATAGGTGGTTTTGAGTAAAATATAGGAAAATAAAGGAATGACTCAAAAATATAGGAGGCACTTGCACGCCTGCAGTTAGTATTTTATTTATATTTTTTTCATCATACTGTGTGCAATACTTGTAACAGAGCAGATCTAATTCTGCCATTTTTATAGTGCTGTCCCACTGAAATATCATGCCATATGCCGACATGACACCCCACTCAGTCACATTATACTGACACTGAGCGAACCAGTCCTTGTTTTATCATCTCAATGCTGATCGTAAGCGAGGAAGCATCAAGTTTTAATTTTCAAGTCTTTGGTATGACCCAGCCTGGGATTGAACCCAGTACCTACCGCTTACGAGGCCAACACTCTAACCATCAGACCACTGCAGTGCTTCTTATACTTGAACTGGCATATACATGTAGTCCCGTATTGCGTTATTCATTTCTATTAATATATAATGTTTAGCTAGATCTTATAACACTTTATCACATGGCAAAAACTGAATAGATATAACACTACAATTGGACAGAGTTCACCAACCAACCAACCATATAAACTGGGCTTCCTGATGTAAATCTCAAACAAAGTGTGCAGTGAAGCATATCACCCGCTCTGAGTGTACATTCCAATGTGGAACACTCACTGTAGCGATATTAGACTATTTATTTGCATAATTTTCTTCAAATAGCAGAGTAATGTGATTAGTTTCCAATATATACCAGTTATCACAGAGAGAACATTCAAGTTCTAGCATAGTGATCAATGAAAATGCAGAGATTTTCAGGTGAAGATCCGAGTGGAGCACTTTGTCTGTGATTGATATTGGAAAGCCCGGAATTTGCATCAAACAAATGCAAAGATCTGTTTACAAACCATAAAAATAACCATTACAGTTAAAGGCTAACACAAAAATAAACTGATTGCATGAATAATGTTCAGTAAATTCCAATGACTGCGATAAGAGAAAAAAAGATTCAGAAAACTGCATTGCATCCATAAATTTTATCATGTACTTGTTTCGTTAATGGTGATAAAACCCCATCAGCAGCTAAGCATGGCAAGGTGTAATGATTTAGGTTTACAACTGTGCAAACATACTAAATTACATTCAAAGCTGCACTCAAGAGCAGAACTGATGTTTCACACTTCGATCACAGTAAATTAGTTTATCCGTCGAGCTGGCCGCAATCGTTTTACAGAAACTGTACCTTTTTATCGCGTAGTCGTAGAAATCATAGCTCTAATCTATTTTAAATGTGCAACCAAAAGAAATGAGTTGAACATTATCACAATAGCAGCGAGAAAATAAGTGCATTGGAGAAATAACTTTTTTTTCTTTACTGTTAAAGCGAGTATTAGCACTGTTGAAAAGTAAATACGACATATACAAGCAGAGGTCCCCCGACACATCCCTATTTCAGGCAACCACTGTTAGCTAACACTTATTGGAAAAGTGTCGCTGCAAATGCACTTTTGAACTTATTGGCAAGTGAGACTAACGATGAACCAGAAGTTGACACATACATAGAAGAAAACAATTAAAGATTGGCCGAGTGGATTTCATATCGATCCATGTCGAGTTAGTGAGATGGACACCAATGTGGGGGAAAAAAGGGACTGGAAAAAACTTAAATCAACTGTAAGGGAATGATGGAGTAATACAGCTGCATTGCCGGACAAATGTCGCACACTAAGCGTGGAGAAAACCAATGGCGAGAGCAATGTGGAGTTAGTCATAGGGCAGATATCATGACCAGTAAGACCTTGTCTAAGTCTGACAGCTTAGAGGGAATAAATTTCACGACATAATACCCCGATCTCTTCACAACTGACCCCAGCCCTCCCGATCCGTCTGCTCGGAGAGTTTAGTTTCGCATCCTCACCCGTCCTTTGTCAGGACTATTGAACAGTTACAGAAGGCCACATAAACTGTCAGTCTCTGATAGCCATTTTACACTAACAGCGCAATGTGCTGCGATTGACTCATGTACCGGTCGGCACTATAAATTCCATGTTTTGAGGTGACCTTGAATGCAAATTACATGTATATACATGTATTATGCAAATAATCTGAATATGAAATAAAAGCTGATAAGCCTGCAATTGCTACAGACAGTAGGCCCCTATAGGTTCTAACAATGCAGAGATATAAAACTTGACAATCAACAATATGTTAGGTTTGAGGGAAGACTATCAAGGGCAGCCATCACAGATTTTGGATCATCCAACAATCAATATGGTACTCTCTAATATTTCAATAATTTTTAGACCACGTATTTAGTCAATTAAATTAAAAAAATAGATCAGACTGATGAATATTTTCTTTTGCCAACATCTTCTGAACAGCTTAGAACAATCAGAGCTGTCAATATTGACAGATTATTTTCTAGGAATTGGCTTTTACAGTGGATTTTAATATGTGCGAATTATTAGAGAGAATACTGTATATCCATAACAATAAACACAACAATGTTTGCTGAAGTAGTCCGAGCAGGAACAGAGTATGAACCTGCAGACAATTCTCACTGAAAATTCTCTGAAGTTTTTGAGCTTAAAAGGGATTGATTGATAAGGCAAAACAAAACGAGGAGCAATTGGCGCAATTTAATAGCTGAGCTGAATAGCTAAACGGTCGGTTGAGCTAACAAATTTATATTGTAAATTCCAGCCATATGACACAGTCCCTGCAGTGAGGCAGTTGAATGAATTAGAGTCGATTTCCACGATAAATTTGAAAAACAAAAGCTTGAAAAAAAAGCCTTGGATTTATGGTGACAATCAATCTGAATTCCGGGTGATAATTTTTGTAATTTGAGACAAAAAATGAAGAGAAATCTCGCTCTTGAGTGTCTGAAGGCAGACAAAGATTCTCGTTTTGCTGTCTCAAGTTTAATGATATTCTTAGAGGTTTATCAAAGAGCCCATCTGCTGGAGGAAAGCCAGGGTCACTATCTCCCGAACTCGTGGCCGGTGAAATTATAATCCACCCACAAAAGAAAAGAAATTAAATTTCCCCGTTCACTCTAGCATAATGGAGATAGCCGAGACAGGGGAATTTATCAGATACTTTCCCTTATGAATTTATTGTCTAACTCGTTTGAGCACCAGCATCTGCTTTCAGATTTTTTTCCGCAAATTGAAAAATCTCGAATGCAGCCTATCATCCAGTCATCCTGGCTGCAAGAAACGAAAATGCTTGCTTGTGCACTGGGCTGGGCTAAGCCGCTCTGGGCATTGGTGATAGACAGACATTGACCAAAAGTCATTACATTTCTGCGGCTTGCCATCACAAGGCATCATTGCATCAAGATGCCTAGCCTGTTTCATTTATTCATTTCCCGTCGCAATATCCACGGCTGAGCAGCCAAGCGTGAAATCCAGCAGCAACTTTTAATATGTTTCCGTTGGTTACTGACCCAATGTGACAGATATCCAACCCTTGTCATCAGAAATTCTCAAGCTGCAACCCACAAATAATTATAAAGTAACATTTAATCGTGATAAGATAGACTCGCACACAATTATCTCCCTTGATTATTATTCTGCTGAATGCACATGATGCATGGAAAGGGGCAACCTGTAACCATCTCGGTCATCTTTACGTGGTAAGACTGACCCTGGGATCGTGTGTATCCATTTTCAGCCTACTTTCGGCAACTGCAAGAGGGAATTTCCAGAAATCAATGCCACGTGACTTCGTCAGCCAATCAGCTAAAGTCTACCGACGTAACCCCAACGTGACTCGCCATTTTCGAGTCATGTGATGAACTACTTGTTCAAAATTTCAGATCCACCACACCGCTTGGGTGATACGAAAGTTATACATACCTATATATTTTGTAAGCCCAGGCAATATCTGTTTCAGAAGTAGTATGAAAACCTGTAATTTATCAGATTTATCGAGTCTGTTCTCCGCCGGATGAAGGCCGAACCGAATCCGGTAAAGTACCGGATATCGCTCCGCGATAATGGAGACACACGATTCGCAAGCCATCTTATGGATGGCGAAGTGTACGCAAATGGGAAAGGGGAGCAGTGGAGATTGTATAACGAATCCCTTCACTGAAAATCTAGGCTCATGCAGCAGGCCTTGCATTCTAGAAATAAGACGGGGCTGATCAATAGGCCCCGTCTTGCAGGGTCACGGGGTTGATTTTTGGCCATCGGGGCTGATTTCAAATTTCACCACATGACAAACCTTTGTTTGGAAATAAATTTTATTTTGATGTCCAGTAGCCTACTCCTGTCCCATATACAATGCTCTACAAATTATTCTTGATTGTACAACATTCCCACCCACTTTAACATATTCTCCCAGGACATATCGCCCCCCCTTTCACCCTCATAACATATATTCCCCCATATTTTCATATATTCAAAAGATCTTATAAGTACCGGTATCACCAAAAAAATAGAGGAATAAAAGAAAAACCCTCCATGTTGGTATTTTTATCTTTACTGGATCCAGCAAATCTTAATATTTCAACGACTTCTGCTGAAACCAGTTATTATAGCCTACTGATATTGTAGAAATAAGAATTGCCAATAATGTGTTTTGACTGCTGTTTTCAATTACCACTAAAACGAGTATCATTTTAATTTATTAACTTGATATGCAAAACAATATATTCCAAGGATTTCCCCTCAGGAATGATAAAATTTCCCTGTAAAATTTCAAGGATTTTTAGTGAAAAATACAAACTTCCATGTGGAATTCCAGTGCCTTCCATAGGGGGAGTGCACATATTTTCTGGAAAAGCCAGAAGAAAAAAATTGACAACTGGGGTTTTGTCCGCTGGTGTTTTGTCCGTTGGTGTTTTGTCCGTTGGTGTTTTGTCCACTGGGGTTTAGTCCGTATCCCATAAAATAAAATGGGAAATTAATTTGAACATCATGGAGATCTGTACCAGCGCCTATCTAATTCGAGCAATTTGAGAAACGAGACTGGATCGTACAACGATTTGAACACGCCATTTCTAAAAAAACGAAGAATTATTACTTGCTTGAATCTTGGGGGTTCATTGCAATGCATTCATAATAAAACAGTCGGGAAATTTTGGATTTTTTAGCGGAGAAATGGTAGAAATGGTGACAGCGACTTGGACTGTGTCGTCGCCGATTTCGCTGAAAAACGAAACCACTTGCAAATTACCGTGTCCACGAAACACTGCTTCAACAAACGCCATTTCAAGCCATGAAATCAGTTGATTTCTTTCGAAGTTGATGGAGAATATGTTTAAAATTGTCCTGATAAACATGATCAGGTCGACTGAACCGTAATCACGTTGCTGATTTCTCGATTCCCGACCTAGAAGTAGGTGCTTTATTTGCTGAAAAAGATCGTCAACCGGCCGCCATGCCATGCTGCTCTACAGTCACGTCACACTTTACGGTATGCTGACAGTAGTCGCGCCGCTTTATGGTTGTTGTTGTTGTAAAACGCAGCCTTCGTAGTGATTTCGTTGGAATTTGCTGATAAAATTATTAGACTCGCACGATTTATTTAGACTCGGTCGGGTATTTAAACCGGAAAATAGACATATTTTCTTTCTTGGCCCAAGCACAAGTCGTCAAGACAGAAGACACAGTACTAGGATTAGATTTATTCCATGAAGATATGGGAATATACTCACTGGACTGATTTGACGGGGCCGATGAATAATCCCCGTGAAAAGTGCTCACGGGGTCGATCACGGGGCCGGGGCCGATCGGCCCCGTCAAAATGCAAGGCCTGGGCAGTCTGCCGTTATAGTAACAAGTTCTAGGCTCAGTCTGCCGTTATAGTAACAAGTTCTAGGCTCAGTCTGCCGTTATAGTAACAAGTTCTAGGCTCAGTCTGCCGTTATAGTAACAAGTTCTAGGCTCAGTCTGCCGTTATAGTAACAAATTCTAGGCTCAGTCTGCCGTTATAGTAACAAGTTCTAGGCTCAGCCTGCCGTTATAGTAACAAGTTCTAGGCTCAGTCTGCCGTTATAGTAACAAGTTCTAGGCTCAGTCTGCCGTTATAGTAACAAGTTCTAGGCTCAGTCTGCCGTTATAGTAACAAGTTCTAGGCTCAGCCTGCCATTATAGTAACAAGTTCTAGGCTCAGTCTGCCGTTATAGTAACAAATTCTAGGCTCAGTCTGCCGTTATAGTAACAAGTTCCAGGCTCAGTCTGCCGTTATAGTAACAAGTTCTAGGCTCAGTCTGCCGTTATAGTAACAAGTTTAAAATCATGTGAATCAATCAGATTTAATGAAAGAAGAATTAGTGCTGATAAAATTACGATGTTCAGTGAAAAACAGCAAACTTGTGTTGATGCAGAAAGAGGGATTATATCTGCTGGAAATCAAAGTAGAATGTTTAACTAATACACCAAATTTGGGGCTAAATCCAAAAACTTGTATTCAAGTTTAGCAATAACCTTGAATCTATCTTTAATCCAAATGTAATTCTACACTACACATTTCCGAACAATTGAAAGATTCGACCAATTCCAGAAGCTACAGCTATACCTGGTAGTCCAGCTGGTTCAAGCTTTGGGCATATAATTGAGACACGAACACATTAAACCACAGCCCCAGTTTCTTTGTGTCTGTGTGTAATCCTCATATTTACATAGTTTGGCCTGGAGAAATAGGATAGACCCCTGGTCAATTTACTCAAGAGTTCAGGTCAGCACTGAAGGTTTTTCATCCTTCTGGTTGGTGCAGAAATAATGACTGTAATACCAATATGACGTGGCACGTGCCCTCACTAAACAGTGTCTCCTTTATTGACTCAACAGAATTAACCAGTGACGAGAGGTCACAAATGACAAAGTCAAGAAAATGGCCTCCGGGTATGGAAAATACGGTTCGAAAGTGATAGCACATCTGCAGTTATCGAGGAATTGCATGCAGTGTCCCTCTCACATCTAGGCGAGTTTCATTCTTATGGAAGAATGCTTGATAGGATTACAAAAGTGATCACAATTATATGGATGCCAAAATTCAATTTTGGATTATCAGATTTGAAATTTGGATTTGAAATATTCAGAGATTTTATACTCTCTGGTCCAATTCTTGAAACCTCACAATATATTTCCTTTCAGATCACCCTTAAAGAAGACTGTGTTTCAGGCAACCCTACTTAAGCAAAATATTTAGCAATATTACAGTCGTCACAATTATTTTATTTTTTAATTTGATATTCTGAGTTCATGCCATAAGGATGCCAGCAGTGATATGCTTCAAATCACTGTTTTCTGAGTCATCACATCAAAGAGACAAATGCATGTAAATATACCAAACATGGCTATGGACTATCCTAACCTGTAACCAATTTCAAATCTTCATTGTTGAACAACTTTTTTAAAGTAGAGAATTAAATTTAATATTATGTTCAGCACGATTTATACTACACAGTCACAAGCAATATAAAATTATATCAAAGAACATTACCATTCTATCAAAATCTAAGAATGAAACTTACTTATCTAATAACAAAAATTATATCACACATCAATCATTGTCTACCTAGCAAAGGGGATCACCATCTTCATTTTATCAAGCTAATTTCTACATCCCCACTTCGAACTTCCCTTGATATATCTGGGCCCCTTCAATGTTCAAAGAACTTATAAATAGACACGAGACGTCACTGACCTCGAAACCATTTGAATTTCAAAATGTGTCATAGAAGAGAAGAGTGTTATTGATTGGCTGAACTATGTATTAGACCAAAACAATCACCACATTAGGAGGAATGACGCCGCTTGTAACTTGAGGACGAGGTCACTCTACACACAATCGGTGTGTACATGTACATTTAGGTTCCGACTGGTTCGTCGAACGTTCGTAGGTGAAATTTACAATGCATTTTGAACACTGAATGTGATCAGATAAATCAAGGCAGGTTCGAAGTTGGACTGTAGAAATTGGCTCGATAAAATGAACATGGGGACCGCAAACTTGGTCTGAAAGTCACAATGCATGTAACTCTTTCACGTTTTCAAGATTCCGTCACTTCATAACACCTGGTAGAAAGTCATCAATATCAGATGATAGTTTGAAATGGAAGTCTATATGGATCATGGGATAATGGAAGTCTATAAGATCATGGGATAATGGAAGTCTATAGGATCATGGAATTACTTCCAGTTTATTAACCCTTGATTGGTCAATTCAAATTTTCAAATGGAAATCTGGCATTTCCATTGGCTTATGAAGAAATCTGGAGGAAAATCCAGCCAATCAGATAGTTCATAAAGACAAAGGATGAACTATGAATCCCTGTACTGAGCCTGTACATCATGTGTATGTACGACTGTTTACCTCTCCATATATCTTCCATCATAATCCGTAAGCTTCACAGGCCATGATGAAAACTACGAGAGTTTTCAAAGGTGAATATTGCATTCAACAGCTCATATAGATCTGCATGTATAGTGACTTGTCCCTCATTATAGCATGGTTCATTATAAAGCAGATTTCAGTCAAGTCAGAAAAGCATGGCCACTGATGTGTCCACTGATATACAGCCCACACAATTCACCTCGGCAATCAGCAATTTGCCGAGGTAAATGCCGTGGCATAAGCAGTTCATCTCGGCAATGTTTAACATGGTGTTATATATGTGCAATATAAATTCTGCTGCAATAAAATCTCGCTACTATAGCGAGACTAACCGATAATGTGGTCAATATTTTGTCCCCCAACTTCAGCATTAAAATGAGGAACAAGTGTATTGTTTGATATTCCATATATTCACATAAAATTTCAACATTTTCTTTGACAATAGAAATACAAAATTAATTTTCTGTATTCCGATATTTTCGAACAAGAAATGATTAAGCAATCAGATGGACCAACAATGTATTTACAGTCACAAGATACATGTATGGCGTCTTATCATCTGATGCGCATGATATTTCAACTCGAAATGAAGTGGTCCAATGTGATAAAATGCAATTGGCAAGCCTGAGCTTATTGTCATATGGGGAGATACCGCAATGAAAATCAGTAATTCAAACTCTTGAACGTCTTCGTACAAAACGAAATATGATGCAATCAAACAAATGGCTGTATCGGTGAACCCTTGCCCGAGATCTTTGTATGAGGAGGAGACACAAAATGTTCCATGCAGCAGGGGACATTATAGAAATATGTTTTATAACACAATAAAACATGGGCAACAAGGAGGAAATCTAATCAGAAAACGGAGACTATAATTAGTATTCTTGGCTGCCAAGGGTTGCTGGCGAGAGCTACTGGCCCCCATCTACAAATTACACAGAGATGACACATGCCTGCAGAATTAAAAGGAGTTAAAGGAGGACATTTTTAAGTCCCCACTCGCTGCAGCCGCTAAAATATGAGTCCGATATTAAAATGGAAAATTAGGATAGGAAACACGTATCTCCGTCACGATGATTCACTACCCTTATACGGTCGTCTCTTGAGCCATTGGATATCAAAGCATTATGGGACACTGTCTGTCGTCTTCAAATATGCGATGCACGGGACTGGCATGTCTCCATCGTCTTGAACATTCCTAACTAATCTGCGAGAAATATCATCCCTCGGGGCTCGGAACAATGCCTGCAATATTATATGAAGTTTTCTTTATGGCATAAGGTCAGACCATTACCATGAAGTCATTCAAACTGAATTTAACAGTTTGTACAAGGTGTCAGTTCTGAATGTTCATGTACCCTGTTCGTGGATCAAAGATAATTGTGTATAAATTCAGTTAAATCTGTACATAATTTTGACGAATTTTGTCAACAAGGGCAGATAAGCCATGTAAATTTTCACATGAATTCAATCAAAAGGAACTGCAGCAGACAAAATCTGAAAGAAATAACCCCAAATTTCTATCAATCATCCACTCCATTTTCATTTAATGCAGACATTAAAAGTGTCATAAATTGCTAATTGCTTAACTATACAATTCCTTACTAATGACGTAATGATTGGGACAAGTTTACATGTATCTGTATTATTCGAACCTAATGTTGCATTATGGTTATAAATGGCGAGTTATCATATCGTTGAGAATGCATGGTTAAGCTCAAACAGTGACACTAGGGACCAACTAACAGTCAAATAATTAGGAGAGCCCCTTGGTGTCAAGGGAATTCAACAGTTTCATAGCCAAATGGCACAATATCTTTATCAGCTGAATCTTATAGATTTATATATTATCCGATCAATCATCTTTACCGTCATGCCAGCCTTCATTCCACCAGTTTTGATATACATCTCCTATTACAGTATGCCTGCCAATACCATAAATTAGACTGATTGTGCAAAAGTTCATCCGGGATGAGAAATTTACAACTGGGGATTTGACATTTTGGACACCATTTTTTAAGCAAATGTATAAATTGACGCATCATGTGTCATAGTCCATCGTGGTTATACGGTCGACAACATGATGGCAAAGTCAGAAATGACATTCACCGTAGATCTGACATAGATGTATCACCCAAGCAGAATTATTAGGTGATCGTAACCAAATCTGACGCAGAAACGAAATCAAGTAAGTTGACAGTTATTTCGAGCTCATTTTGTTAACTCTGATGGATCAACTTTCCGATATTCATCCAGATCAGATCAGCTTAGCAATTTGTAAGGAGTAATGTTTTCAGGAATTGTGATGATACTCATCTCTCCAAAGCTCAAGTCTATGGGTTAGATCATTAATAACACAGTTATAAACAGCATTATAATTGACCTTCTAGAAACTCTCTGACTTGCTTTATATATGCAAACCCCCCTCAGTCAAATATATTAGAATATAACTTCAACGCTCGAGTTCATGGACCTATGAGAAGAAATGTTGATGAACAGAGAGACGTTACACTCCACTAACACAACAAAAGCCCAGAGCTCCATTGGTCCCTTACTGACACCCCTTGACAGATTCTCTTGCAATTTTTACAAATTTACAAATTTTGAAAATTTACTAATCCACAAGAATTTTCACTAGTCTCGGACTATCGGACAGTTGCGAAATTCAAACTCTGCATGTCAATCAGTCATGCATCAAAGTAACACTACAAAATCACTATATAGATTATGCAGCTGTGGCGTGACACCCTGTGGGAATTCTAGAAATCAAATAAATTGAAGACTTTTAAATGTTTCTTCTAATTTTGTATTAATTCGTCATTTTGTCCACACCTGATCTTAACGTGAAGAACACAATTTCCAAACATTCACAAAAGAATAGCTCTACTGGGACTGGAGAGGCTGGGCTGGGACGAGGTTACATGATTTCATTATCGCACATTGCAAAAGTTTCTCCTCTTGAGATATCGTTGATAATGTAATTGCAGTACGTGTGCCATGCAGGCTGGTGCGTGGCATGTCACAAACAATCAAGATCGTCCAAACGACATTTTTACATTTCTCGCTTTCTCTTTGTTGGTCAAGCTCATTTTTTCTGTGTGTTCAGCAGGACTCTCTTTTAGCTAAATGAATACCCTCAAGGATGGTCACATGCCCTGATCAAGAGAGACAAAAGGAAATGACAATCGTCAAATTAAACTCAAGTAGACAGGCAGACAAGTGAGTATTGCCCATTTCTCATGCCAACATGATAGATTGGTCTCAAACTGTCATCATTTAGTAGATTTTCTGAGACATCCTTGAATTGCACAATGGCAGTGTAAAATACAATAACATGGTTTATTCCAAACAACTGTACTCCATCCATTGAGCAGATATACATGTAACAATAAAAGTAGCTTTGGCTAAATTCCACAAATTCGAAATATATGCCATCGACACCTTAACCTCAATGGACATACTTTACAATTCATAAAAAAATGTCATTGTAAGTAACTACTAACAATTAACTACATGTAGTATTTAATGTGATATAATAACACTGCTCTACTCCAGATATCGCTATGGTGCCACTATTTTTCCTGAAAATCAATAGTTACTACTGGACTGGGATTATGCTAATCAAATGTAATGTCATGAAGATGTGGTATGAGGTGACAATGCACCAGATCATCATTTTGAAACTCCAAGAGACTGGAATACATGTATCTACATGTCCTAGCTGTCACCAAAAATTGGAGATCTCAAATCTTAAGAAAACAAAATGTGACAATTATACTGCCACAATGATCCAACTGCTATATTCTCAATCTATAAAATAAATCGTATATGATGAATGATACGGACACATTTGTTTTTTATTCTTATCTTCATCCAAGAATTTCTCTTTCTCCATTAACATTTTGTTCTGAAGTGGATAACAACAGTGAAATTTCTCGTCCCTCGGCAGATTTGGGATGAATCAATTGAAAGGGCGATGTATAAATATGATTTGAATTAGGTGGGGTGTAAAGTGGCCAAATGGGGGACTTCTTGACCTCAATTATGGCGGTACCGGTCACTTGGGGAGGTTACTAACTAACGAAGCAATCAAAGGAATATTGATAGTCTCCTCATACAGAACCCAAAGGGAGGCTGTTTGTCAAGAGAGATGTTTCCATCACAAGATTATGATGAAAGCAATAATCTCCATGTACTATCTTCCTTGACGAAATGAGCAGAGTTAGGTACACTGTGCGATCAAGTTAATGCATGTAAAGTTGTATCAGTTCAAATGTAGTGGTATGCTAAATGGCCATCTCTGGTGATCTGCTGCTCGGTTTTCCCAGAGGCCCCTTGGAGCATTAACAATGAGTCTCCGAATGTGCATGCTGACAGCCATGACTCACCTAGCCAAATTTGAATTACCCTGACGTCCACAATGTTTCTTAATCGTGGCGTGTTAAGAACTTGCCCCTGGCTCTAGAGTCAGATCACCGACAATTTGCAATTCAAAATTCACCACAACTTCTTCCATTTCGCCGGGAGATGGGGGAAAACTCCCAGCCCCGGGGGGATCGCAATCCATAGGACAAGAAAACGTAAAATGACATGTCAAATGAAATTCTCTGCCAGTTGAGTGAACGCAGACTTGAAGTTTTCATAAGAATGGCTGGCAGTGTGCATCTATAGCTATGATGCTTTGGAGCCCGTGTAACATCACAGTTGAATCTGCAAGCGGACAGAATATTTTTCAACTACAATCAGTGCCTATACTCCCATATTTCACTGATTGTATTTTTCTACGCAGCTTCAATGGCAGACTCCTGCCCGAGGCAAGAAAGGGGAAAGCAAATTTCTCTAATTGTCTAAATACCATCAAAACAGGACAGTGCAGCGAGCTTAATAACTTCACATTATGAAAGCTGTGACAACGTGGGGACAGTCGAAAGGACAATAGACTGCCCATGTCTCATTCCAAAGGTCTCCTTTGTCAAGGGGTTTTAACCCGCAACCCTCATTCCACTATGAAACGGTGACAAAATTCTTCAAGATTGATCGCCTCAAATAAGCAGTCATTGAAATCTCAGCTGACAGAGAAAGTGTGCTCATTAGTTGACGCAATGTTTTCTGTCACCCGGGACAATACAGGGAGATCCTAACAAAAGAGCAATGGTGATTGCACGTGGAGCAAACGGGACAAAGGAAATTATACGTTCATAACGAAATTCCGGCAGGCCATTGAAATATATCGGCAGTTTCATCTGATTCAGCGCTTGCTCATGTGCATTCAATCTCTCCGATATCAGTGGATATCAGTGGAAATCACTGAAACATGGAATTCAGCGAGTTTTCAAAAGCACTTGTACCACTCCTCATTACAGTTCATTGTAGAAATCTGGCATTTCTCAGCTCAGAAAAATGAACAAAATTCAAGACCTCTTTCATCAATATCTTTTATGAATATAAGCAGATTTTATGCTACAAAGAGTACCTTGTTTCAAAATGATGTACAGTGAAAGCTGTGAATACCGATACATGTACCTAATAAACCGACCAACCTCTAAATACTGACATTATCCACAGTCCCAATACCTAAATATAAAGTATTTTGAACCTTGATAAACCAAAACCCTGTCAAAGCTGACACTATAATCTGGTTTCAAGCATGGATGCTATAGACAGGTTTCACTGTACCATTCTGCAGTGACATCATTTTTGGACAAGTCAGGTGGGTGGGGCGATGAGTAAGACAAAACTCCTGATGTATGTATTGTTAACCATTCACAACAGGCTGTGGGTTAACCATTCACAACAGGCTGTGGGTACATGTACATGTATCTGATACTCATAAAGACAGCAGTAAATCAGATGAACCAGTAGTCATTTGTATACCCATAACAAATCTTCTTAATACAGAAAAATTGTCACAAACCTGCTTAATGGAAGACAAATTCACAAACTAACCATAGAATTAAGTTATGGGTATAAATTATTCATTGTTTCAAAGTATTTGCTAATCTGGTAGCACAGAGGTTATGGGCATCCAAATGGATATATATACCCCTGAAAATGGATGACCTTAGAATGGCCTGCACAATTGATGAGTGCTTTTTTTTTCTTTATTCGTTTCTCGGGCGAAGAAGGACCCAGTGTAGGAGATGTGAAACTGGGGTTGGACATACAGCTGCCAATCTCGGACCATCTTTAAACTATTCTTCCATCTTCAGTCTATTCTTGGAAATACTGACCAGCTCGTGGATAATCAACCCCAATTCACAACATACTATAATGGAATTGAGATATAAAAAGAAGTCCCAAGTTACCACTTTTTTTTTTAATTCTGTCAATTCTGAGAACTGGTATTCGTTTTAGTGTTTCCAGATTCCCGCTGGTGACCTGAAATTAGGTATAAAATGAATCAGATGTCCAGTGGAGACGCTTAATGAGGCAGATAAAACATTGTGCCATATTACATCACATTCTTGTAATTGGCAATTGAAACGCGTTGGGTTAATACTTTGCATCGGCATCGTACAAGCCATTATTCTCTCCGAATCTGCCTTGTACGTGTATAATAGCAACTGTGAAATGTATCCTCTCCAGGAATAGCCCTCCAAACAACGATAATACCGGTCTATTAAATCAGGCTATCACTTACAATGACACGGGCGACAAATTATGATAACATTTCCGGCTAATTCACATTTTTTCCAGACCCTATATTCTGACAACTTGGGCATACGCAGTCGGAAATTACACTGGCAATTTCCCCCACCAATCTTCACAGTCAGTCACATAAATATATCATATCAAAGTAAATGGAGACAGCACAGATATAGTCGTCATGAAACACTGCACTGATTGGCATGCAGCTATCATGGAATTTATATTGATGCCTTCATCAGGACTTTATGCTAGACTTGATGGAAATTGCAAATATTCATTATTAATACAGGAGCAGAATTGACCCTTCTAGAAATGTTCGAGATCTACTTGAAACTCTTCCCACAAGCTGCTTTGAGCAATTTATATAATAATTATACATCTGCTTTTCAAATTTTTAATGAAAAATCCACCAACTGAAGAAAATTTTCAATGTCTGTTTACATGGGATTTCATAATACTTTACCATTTGTGGCGATGTGATGTTTACAAACACGCCATGTTGCTCTGGCAAGTATGAAGCTGAACATTTTTGTTGTGTCTGAAGTTACAAACTTGCATGTTAATTTTGACTGTCATGCTGATCTCTGATTGGGTGATGGGTTTTCAAACAGCCACCCAGCCAATGAGAATCTTAGAAACACAACAAATGAAATGAACATGTTATTAAAAGTTGGCAACTCAGATAGGCGGTGCAAAGTTACATGTGATGTTTTGACTCAGTCTAGGCATGTTATTTCTTGTCACTGAAAGATATATATTGGTAAACTGTTATGGAATCCTCTGTAAAAATTGGTTTCACTTAGGCCTGGCAAACACCTCTGATGAAAAATTAGATCACAAGCAAAAAGCTAGATGTGTGACAAACTTTTACTTAAGACTTTGTTGCAAGGGATAGTCGGATATATCAAACTGTTTAAATTCTCACGAATGAGTTGCGAGCAATTAGTGATGATTGCAAAGGTGTGTGGTAAGTCCCAACTGAATCGCTTGCAATATTTTTCATCAACCAATAGACAATCAAGCTTACTGATCACGAAGTGGAACCATGCACATACAAAAATTGTCACATGATCATTTTCATTCTGTCAATATCACGACAACGTTGCAAAGGTGTGTAGAAATTTTTTCTGTTGATGAAGTCAATAGTAGTTATCCGATTCAGTTGCTTCTGACAGAAGTGTGCGCCGGCCAGGCTTTAAGGCTAGCTGATTCAATTTTCAGGTAGTCGAGTTCTATGTGATGCTGGGAAGCTACGATTCGGAGACTTCCTTAGCTATACCAAGAGTGAAGTAATATAAAAAGATATCGTGCTGGGCAGCCTGTCTATTCGACAAACAACTTGTGTTCTAAATGTTCCACAGTCCTTGACTAATTCTGCGACACAGTAGGCGAAACGTCTCAATTTGTCGCTGGCGCTCCATTAGGTAGATATATGGAGGGATAAATAACACATAAGGCACAATGTAGTCTGCTCTTCGGCACAGCTTAATGTCCAAGTCAAGGCGATACCATCATGATGAATGGGTGAATTATACGGCCAGCCAATCTCATAAGCTACAGCCATGTATATTAATCTCTACACACTACACGCGACTTAATCTCTACCACCGAGTAGGTCAAACATTATCGTGACCAAGAATACAGAAATGCTCATACATTTCGGAGATAATTTGATTAAAACTATGATGGCATACAGGAAGTTGAGGTGAAATGAATAATTAATTCAGTCGCAGGACCGCAGAATCTATACATCTGAATAAACCCGGACAGAAGGGAATTATCAGTATTTAGTAGAGCATTATTCATTTCAAATAAACAATATACACATGTAGCCTTGAAGTTCTTAACAAAAGGTTCAATATCGATAGTTGAGTCTTAAAGGATGTGAAAATATTAAATGAAAATTACTAAATAGGAAAATTAAAGTGAGAGGATTCAAAGGGTTTTTTTTCAAATGTACTATTAATTTCAGAGAAATTGCATTTGCTTTTGGTATTTTTATGCAAATAATAGACATGTATCAGTCACTCTTTTCTGTTGCACAGACAGTTCTGATTCTTATGAATTCCACAACATATGATTACCAAAAAATCTTGGAACATGGTAAGTTAAAATGTATGGGTCATTACAGTGCAGTGCAGTCATTACTGTTGACTCCTTAAGTGACATCAAAATTCATAACCAACTGGATATGAAGAATTCTATTTCTACTTGTAACAGAGCAGATTTAATGCTGACATTTTAAATTATAGTCCTTTCCAACTGAAATATCATGCTGTAGGCAGACGTACAGGACACCCCACTCAGTCACATTATACTGACACCGAGCGAACCAGTCCTTGTTCTATCCTTTACTGCTGAGCATGAGCGAGGAAGCAACAAACCCAGTACTTACTGCTTACAAAGCCGATGCTCTAACCATTAGGCCACCGCAGTTCGGTCATCACTGTTGATTCCTGAACCCTTTCACCGATTAAACCCGGTGTACGGGGATAACGAGAGTGCCACTCGTACGACCATCCCCGGTTGATCGGGTTAGCTTTAAACCTGTTGGCCATCACGATGGGTACAGCATTTTTATTTTTTTGCATTCGTTTTAACGGAAACCTATCAAACACTGTATACTTCTGGAAAGTCAAAACCTTGATCAATTTGATTCTCGAAATTGTTTGTTTGTTCCGCAAAAGAAATAAAGCAAAATTAGATGTTGAACGAAAAAAATCGGAGCGAAAAATGCGTTTTTTTCCACATACCGTGTGACGGGCCTCTCGGCAGCAAGCCGCAGAAATGAAAAAAATCATCGAAAACCTCATCCTAACTCCTGTATTTTTGATGTTACACGACTGGTAAAGCGTGGTGAATATTCCCCAGACGATTAAAACTGCCAACGACAACCGGCAAAGTTTATTTCCATATTTTTACGAGTCTTGATCCACAAAGTTTGACAACCAACTTTCTATTTCGCCCAAGATGGTTGCCGCCTTCGGACGACGAGCCAATCGGTATGCGTAATTTCGCCCACGTGACCTCCATCCGCCAGCAGATAAGAAGCGCGTAGACAGTGGCTGGAAAAATGGAATTACATCATTTTCAATCCAATCGTATCCTCCGTTTTATTTTTGCCATCCGTCCCAGGTCATGTGATGTACAGAAAGGGGAAAGCCCACACTTTCCAATGAGAGGTCAAACATTGCAAATGGCCGAGTACAACTCAAGATAAACACTGTCAAATGCGATCGAAAAAAGACGATTTCTCCGTTGAATTTTGACGTTTTCAAGTCGAGAAAGCCGGGGAAAGCGCATTCTCTTGAAGTAAAACCTAATTTTGTATGCTATTTGATTTATTTTGCTATAAAACTGGAGCAAATAACACCGGAGTGTTCATTGTGGAGACGGGGTCCCTATGTTTTTCTACAAATCTCAGACGCAAACACGTTTTCTAACATTCCAAAGACAACATATACAAATTTTAGCAGTTCTCAGGGAATTGATGGTCAGCAGGTCACTTTTGTCAGGGGAAATAATCGGTGAAAGGGTTAAAGATGTAATCAGCCTCAAATCTGGGCTGAAATCGATGTCTCTCAAACTCAGCGAAAATGACATATGTTACAACAGGTACAAAATGAAACACATCTGACCACAAAACACTAAACTTGTTTCTACCATTCACGAGAAAATAGAAGGAGTTGATCTTTAAAAATAAACAGCATGGCATGCCGTTTATATTTCCACGGCCGTGTCAACAAGCGTATACACGTATGGTGCATTCTACCAACGTATGCTATGCGACATCACCGAACCGTAGGCACGAGCCATGACGCTATCCCATGGCTGCAGCTGTGCAGCATTCAAATTCGTGAGCGTCGCTATACGTCACGCAGTGACGTCATATTCCTCTCCGCGTACAACACACACTCAATGGCGAGACAGAAAAGCCGTCGAAGCGGGCAGAGTTATAAATTTCTCTGACAAGATATTCTTGCATTCGTTGTATATGACGATCCCATTGTCATCAAATATAATACATATGATGCTTTGGTAATCTTCCCTGCTGAAAAAACGCACAGGGGAGAGTTTACAAAATCCATCCATTTTGAGGCTGATTACATCTTTAAGTGACATCAAAATTCATAATTTGCATATAATCCCATAACTACAAATATTTCATTTGAATGAGAAATTAGGCTGGACAATCAGCTAACAAGATAGACATACATGGCAATAACAATATCATCTAGACATATGGGGATGAACAGTATAAATTTTTATCCTGGGATTCTCAAATAAGATGCAGACAAGCTTAGACAATCTGTTGACCAATGTCCAGTCCTCTGTTTATTAAATGTTTATTAAAGCTGACTTACTGCATTGATCATTGCTGATTTTATGCTGGTGTTAGACAAGAAATTACTTTACCTCTCAACTACGTTAGATCAAAGAAATTCATCTATATGAAACAGCAAAACTGCCATGAGCAAGTATGGATGCCAATTGTTTATTCCTGCCATATGTGAACTAAGCCTTGAATTAAAACCATGTCCAGTGTTGGTCCTGATCTCTGTAGTGCTGTTGACTCACAAAGCTAGGATAGCCAGGACCTTAAGAATTCCCAGTTTAATTAAACGGAAAAATAGCGATGCAATTTCCAAATGTGTCCAGTCGCAGGCGAGGACCAGATTCCAGCGTCAGTAGTATTCCACAGAGAGTGATCAATTAATTTAGTTGTCAATAACATATCAATCACTCATCTTATAATCGTAGTTTTCATTCCAAGCATGCGACAAGAACAAAAAAAGTGCAGGACGTTAAAGGAATGGAGTCCCTCGGTTTAGCACATGGAACCAATTCTAGACTTAACACCAAATAAGACTAACTAATTGAAAATACCAACACTTTCACCCACAATTTCCTAATAAGAAAAGATATACTAGTTAGAGAAAGTGATTCTCACATTTCACCAGTCATCTCATCTTACCATCTGTCATGTAGATTGATAGTTTTATTACCAATATGTCAAACTGCACTTTTAAAGAATCTCAGTGAATGGCTGAACTTTTAAAGAAGCTCAGTGATTGGCTGAACTGTTACAGAAGCTCAGTGACGAGCTGAACATTTTTTCCAATTTTCTTCAAAAGCAACATATAGTAATACTGGATTTCTTTTTGAAAATTTGTATTAACCAATCATTTTTTTTTACAACTAGAACATATACCTTGATTGAGGGGGGGGGGGGTTAATAAGTTGGAAGTCATTCCTATTATCAAAGTAATTCCTGATTATGTTTATTGTACACTGTATAATGCTGGAAAACGGGGAGACAACAAATTTAAGAAATTAGAGGGGGGGGGAGGGGGATTTGGTTTAATGTTGGAGAGGACCACCACCCGTCAGCAAAGTAAATGGCAAACTTTCACACATGCACCAGTGCGACTCGAACCCGTGTCGGTTCAGCAGTGTGAGGCTAGCGATCACCAGTGAAGCACCTTAGAGGACTCGGACACCGAGGGCCCTTAACAAACCAGGAATATATATTATAGATATACTCCTCTATCCATCAGAGACCCACTTTATATATAATGAACACTGTTCTTATTGCGATAAGGTGAACCTGAGAGCATCTGCTTATTTTGTACTGCAAGAACTTTGAGTCAAGTTTATCTGTGCTGAAACTGCACTCTGGACTTCCAAATAGCTGTGCTAGAACTGTGAACTCCACATACATGTATGAGAAATGTGAAAATAGCTTTATCACTTTCTCAAGAGAACTGGGGCTCCTGCTTTAGGCTGAATATGGGTAATGCTGCACTGCTGTCCTTTTAGCTGAATTTAGGATGGAAATTGTGTGAAGAGTTCCACCCTCACTCACAAATGATAAAAGCTAACTTTTTCTGCTGAAGCGATTGCATGATCCTGTATGAGTTTGGTTGGAGAATCCACAATGACATCATGTAAACAAACCACATTCCAGTTTTTAGCCCATGTCTAAATGAAAGAAATTAGTATGCAAGCAGAAAAAAGGGGATTGTCTCGCATCGAGACACGCAAAACTTGCTGCCAAATCAAGGATAAGATCAGTGTCCAAATGGAGGCGCTTTAATGAGTGTGGGGACGTGAACGGCACATTTTAATTTGTCAGGAAAAGTCACTGTCACTCAACAAAATGAAAAGTTTTTTGCTCGTTCTCCCTAGACAGTCAATGAATGACTAACAATTATTTCTTAAACAAACCCAGGGACCGCCGAGTGATTTGATCCAAAACACAATCCGTCTGGCATGAGGGGCCCAGATGTTGATGAAAGTTTTATGAAATATCTTAGATTATTAATGCACATGTTTAGACATTGGCAATTCCAACACATGACAGATTTTAAACAAATGAAACTTGAAATTAGATTGAACAAAAAAAATAATTGAATGTGGGAACTTTTTCAAATAAACAATCTGATTGCAAAGCACATTGTAGCAAATAGACTGTGCTTTTTTTTAAATTCAAAAGTAAATGAAGGTTTGATGTTGTGGTAGCAGAATAGATGCTAAGCTGAAATACTTCACACACATATGGGAATTAAAGTAGCAATCAGATGAAAGAAACTTGTCAACTGCAATCACAGCATGTACTGCCCAAAGTAGATGCCCATACAGCATCCATGGTCCTTTTGTTCCATACTGTTCACTTTCCATTTAATTCAGGGCTAACATGGGTCCCCAGAGAAACAGCCACTGACTCAAGGAAAGTTTCCATAACAGGGATGCATGCACAAACACCGACAAACACGCACAAACAAAGAACCAATTGGGAAGGGGGGGTGTCTTCTGAAGTCCAAGTCTAGGGGACATTCAATTCTGAACCCTTTTTCTCCCCATCTAGGGTCTTCACCACCACCCATCGATTCCTCCTCCATTCGAACGGATGGCAGAGAGTAAGACCGCACACACAGGCTGTGCCAGTCGACAAAAAAAAAATTACCAATGCAATTTCTAATCTCGGAGATAGCCAGTGACCTGCATTAATGTTTTAAACCAAGCGTCTTTCCTGCCCTGAAGACATGTGACATATCTTCACACAGCCATTGGACAAGGAAAACGCTTCAAAAAAAAAAGGAAAGAAAAAAGCAAAACTGCTGGTGAATTAACGTGTGAATGTCAGCCCAAAATGCCATCCATTTAGTTGCCTGAGATGATTAATCCAGACCTTTGTTTTGGTGGTCGGGTCTGTTCAAAATCGTTGCACACAATCTCACAATTAATTTGTCCCCTTATCTTCTCTCCCAATCTCTCCACACAATCTCAAAGGCTTGATTAAAACACTCCAAGTTCTTCGTGCTCACACCAAACACGATAGCCATGATCTGGACTGCATGCCTGGTTACGGGTACAATTCACCCAGCGACTATGATCATCCAACTTCTCTATACTTGTGTAGGCTAGTGACTTATTAACACACACATATTATCCGAAGCACATGAACTAAAAGTCTGTAACCTTATATTACAGGGTTCATACACTTACAGCAGGGAAAAAATCCAGGAGCTTTCCAGGACTTTCATCATCAATAATTTTAATTTTTCAGGAGTCTTTATAGCACAATTACTCACAGCAAAGATGAGCAAAGTTCAGGAACAAATTTTGGCAGTGATGCATGGCATCAGATCACTGGTTCTCCCAGAAGATGAAAGCGTAGTTCTTCCACGAGTTTCCATGTGTTCAACTTTATTTTCAAGCATTTTCCAGGACTTTCCAGGTTAGCAATTAAATTCCAGGAGTTTTATGGACTTTCCAGGAGGTTTATGAACCCAAATATTAGACTAGCCAGAAAGCATTGACCGCTGTCTCCCAGTATACAACACAAGAAGTGACTTAGATACGCAGAAAAATTGCATGTGTTGTGTTCACGCAGATCCAAAACAAAAATTGAGTGATGCATCATGGGAGAAGTGCTGATTCTGGAATTCAAGTATTAAGCCTATAAAGAGCCTATGAAATGTACATAATCAGTGTCACAAATGATATCCCGCATGTCTACACACGAACGTGGAGGTGCGGAGTCGAGATTGTGCAAGAGTTTAGTGGTGTGGGCGGTTGTATGAGTGCCTGCCATCTTGCTGGTCTAATCTAATTTAACACATTTCTAGTTCATTTGCTTCTGGTAGTAATAGTATCTACATGTGTATATTGAGCAGTTGGCATCAGAGTCACAAAGGGAGGAAGGGGATAGGAGAGATTGGTTAAGATACACAAAGGAATTTCAGTGTATATGCAGGCCCTGCTTGAAATTTATGGGAATTCAAACAGGTTCTCCAAATCTTACATCAAATCCACGGGAGTCCAAACCTACCACATCTATATTGAAAGCGAACATTTTACGGGAATCTGTTGGATTCTCAAGAATTGTTTTGCGGGAGTGCTAAAGAGAATAGGAGCTGTTGATACGTATCTACAGTATCATCAACTCAGAGAATTTACATACTGGTAAAACTTCTGTTGTAAAATTTGCTTGTTCAAACTTATTTTTCCAAGACATTTTTCCAATAATTGTTTGATGAATAAATACCTGGGGGCCAAACAAATCCATCCAAACATGTAATATTATTTCTATAAGTGCAGTGTTCCAGCTTAATATTCAACACACATGGTTTGCTATATTTAGAAGCATTTATGTACTGTTCCATATTTCTACATGTACTAAGTCCTTGGAGCTGCCACTCCATATAAATGGGATGTGGGACGGTGGTTCAGCAGAAATAGCTTCACAGCATGGATGAGTATTTCCTGATGTGGATCCGCTAAAATTGTATCACGATCACGGCTGATCAGGGGAGATTAATACACTCTTACGCCTCGTTTGTCTAATGATCATTATTAATCTATGTACCTCCCTTTTATCCTGCTCGGTGAAGCTGACATTAACGCGCAGACAGCGGCCCGTTGAACTAATCCTGGCGCGTCAATGACACCACTGCTACACCAAACACTCCCCACGATTGCATCTAAAGCCGGTGCATGTCCGTGCATGTAGATGCATGGGTTCATCGCATCCGAGTCCACGCGATCAAAGGGAATTTAACCATCATGAGAATTAGACAGTGGGTATGTCTCCAGCTTGGCTCCTCCAAGGGAGTCGGGTGGTCGACACGAACAGAGGGTGAATCCCATAAAAAAAATACATATTCCCCAGAGTATACAGAATTGGGATTCCTCGAAGCAGAAGGGAAAACAGCAGACATGTATACGTGTCCATTGCAGATATCTGTGACAAACCGAGAGAATGAGAGCTGGAGATATTAAGAACTGTTAAAAAGCCGATTCAGAGTTAAAGCTGTATCAATTATTAACAGCGAGATGGTGTAAATTATTCAGCGCAGTAATGGTCCTCGAATGTGTCGTACCGCCATCTCGACGTGATGGGAGCATGAAATATGGATGGGGAGATATTAGCCAGTGGACGGACTAAACGGTGATGGAATAAGCCCCCCATAAACTGTTATGGATGACAGGTGGAGCTCCGCGGTACTCGACCAACTTGAATGAGGAGAAATTGTTATAAGCAACCTGGATAATTGGAACATCGCTGCAAGAGTCCCCAGTGAGGACAGCACGTTAATTGCGTAAAATACGTAAATGTTGGTTTGCCATTTTTAGCCCCATAATCTATATGTAGGTATAAATTATTTTCCTTTTATGAACAGAAGCTAGTTTTGCTAGTTTAGAGATGTCAACAAGTGTGAACAGTTTGCAATCATGATGAATATTCTGTAAACCCATGATGAATATTCAGTAATCTCAGGATTAATATTCAGTAATCTCATTATAAATATTCTGTCATCTCGTGTTGAATATTCTGTAATCTCACAATGAATATTATGATATCTCAATGAATATTCTGTAACCTCACAATGAATATTATGATATCTCAATGAATATTCTGTAACCTCACAATGAATATTATGATATCTCACCATGTGTATTCTGTAATCTCACAATGAATATAATCTCGCAATGAATATTCCAAATCTCACAATATTCTGTAATCTCACAATGAATATTCTGTAATGTCACAATGAATATTCTGTAATCTCACAATGAATATTCTGTAATCTCACAATGAATTCTGTAATCTCACAATGAATATTCTGTAATCTCACAATGAATATTCTGTAATCTCACAATGAATATTCTGTAATCTCACAATGAATATTCTGTAATCTCACAATGAATTTTCAGGTTATTAACAATGTTTCCTGAACTTGGAATTTGGAACATGTACATGTACTGAAATACATTACAGTGTATCATGTGTGATGCAAGATTTAAGAAATGTTTCATAAGCGTGCTCAATGGTTATTTTATGCACGGTTAGTGTGGGAAAGTTTATATTTTAGGGCAAGGGCGAAGCTCACGCCCTAAAATTTATAAACTTTCCCACACTAATCGTGCGTAAAATAACCATTGAGCACGCCTATGAAAAAATTATTTCTATTCTATTGCACTACCCAAATTGATATCAACAAAGATTATATTGAAAGGTTGAAAACATATTTTAAACTTTGACATCCTTTCTCCCCCTTTCTTGAAAAACTCGTCCACTGATATTGGCACGATGCTCCCATCTCGGTTGGCATCGTGCCAGTCAGTGGACGAGTTTATGTGGTCTCTAAAATGGAGAGGTATGCTGTCAGCTGCGCCAGGCTCTGTGGAAATACTTGGATTTAGGTCTATTTTTGTCGCTTTGTTAATCAATTTCACGATGAAAACAGTCAAACTTGAGAAAGAAATTCCATCTTGCAATTTATTTGTGTGTTCAATTGATTGTATGAAGCAGATGACCCCTTCCTCTCCCGCCTTGTAAAATAGAATCTTCCAATGAACACCTGCATTTGACACATGTACATTTCACACAACCGTCCTAAAATACTCATTAATTGCATGGTTAGCAAGTCGTTATAGACACAAGTGTTATAGAATTCAATTTTGATGTGCGCAACTTCGGATAACCATGCCAACAGAAGTGAGTTTTGTGAGATTGGCAGTCAGTCAGGAGCAAGCGATAAAGAAAGACATTGGCTTACAATTGCTCCATGTTATGTTGTGTGGTGCCAATCAATTACAAAGAATATCACAAAGTTTCTCTATTAGCATTGAAGCTTTTGGCAATATTTGCTCGTCTCGGCAATGCGAGGACAAAGAAAGCGCGGGATGAGTTGAAAAAAAATGTTATTCTGGTGGATTCCTCGCCACAAGTTAATGAGCAGGTACCATAATACAGAGAAAAAATTCTCCTAGCATCTTTCAATTTCCAATTTTCCGAGACCAGCGCCACAAATGAAAAACGCTACTCCATTCATAAGAAAACCGCTGTGGAGACCTTTGGTGCCTCTGATATTGTTATATCCTCCTTATAGACATCTTAACTGAATAAAGATAGCACAGAAATGTCACAATTTTTACACCCTCGATGGGAAGGGACCAATTACCATAAATTCATTCCATGCCATTCCTCCTACATACCCATATGGTGTCAGCTTTTGTGGGATTTCATTTTTAGATGTTCCGAGACGATTCCAAGATGACATTACAATGAAGCGAAGCAAAAATGCAGCGAGAAGTTTTTTTGTCCATTTGTTTTTTTTCATTTCTTTTCGCTAAGATGAGTAAGCCGGCTGCTGCAGCTGAAAAATTACATTAACTGCCAATCAGAAGAAAGCAAATTGAATTGAGGGATAGGAAGTACACCTTATTAAAGGATGAGAGGCCATTTGCGGAGGTCATCGGCTGAAATTACTGCCAATTGGGGAGATAAAAGGCCCCAGAAGTGATGCCACTTGGTGGGCGTCCACACCCAGAGCACCATTGCATTATATGCCAAGGTGCCAACCTGCCATGATGTAACTCTCTGGTGTATAAATACCTTCATCACTGATGAGTCCATGCAATGATATTCCTTAAGGGTATGCAACTCTTCCAAACTTATTTCCATGAAAATTGCCTCCGGCAGTGATTGTACAAAAATCATTCCTATGTTCCCCAGATATTACAATTCCAGTGACATTTGAATTCAATGGCCAGTGACATATCAGTCAAGAATTTTTTCGGTTCTTCTTGCTCTAATCAGTTTGCTGGGCCTGGCAGCTCTGTCACCTGAACATCTGCCATCATTGTCCCCAAACACATCTTCCCGAAATCATCTTCCCTTTCAGTAGTGCAAACAGCTAAACATGTTCACGCAGCGATTCCAGCTGAATCCAAAGAGTTGCATACAACTCGCTTCTCCGCAATGCATTAACTGATATTGGAAGAGATTTTCAAGAGAAAAAATATAAAACAGACGGAAAAAATGTAAACTCGATCGCAGAAGAATTTTTATAGAAAGCCTCTGCGATCCAATTTACATCACGGACAGCTTCCTGTTCACAGATCAACTAATGACGAGGTTTGAGTTGCGGAGTGACGAGTTGAAAAAAAGAAAAGAAAAAAAAAAGGCTGATACTTCGAGTATCTAAGTGCTATATTTTCAGC
This sequence comes from Hanleya hanleyi, assembly GCA_036873755.1. Classification (NCBI taxonomy): domain Eukaryota; kingdom Metazoa; phylum Mollusca; class Polyplacophora; order Lepidopleurida; family Hanleyidae; genus Hanleya; species Hanleya hanleyi. Next base: position 159,453 of record JAVTVY010045781.1, on the reverse strand, counting down.
ATGTTCTGATGATTTACCCAATGTGGGCTAAAATTTCATCACACATGTGCAATTCTGCACAGTTAATCTGAATTTTTTAAGATTAACTTAACATAAATAAAGTATTATTATTATTATTATTATTATTATAACATGAAGGGAAGTTTGTTTTCCAATTATACAAAATTTTTCAGCTTAAGCAATTCATTCGTCATTTATCTTTCAAACTGAGAAAGCCTAAATCGCACATAGATCCCGAGAAGAAATCACAGCTTTCGCTACTAATAACTCCTATCTATCATTTACAGTTATTCATACAATATTTTGTTATACCACAGGCTCGAACCTGTACGATATTGTGAGTCATGTCAGTGAGTATATATAGCCCTACATGTATTTAAATATTGGCGGAGTTGTTTTCTCTAATATTGTACCAGCATTAATCGTCCCCAAAATGAAATAGGAGTTAAATTAAGATACATTGTATATCTTTCTATATATAACATAATCATTAACAGACACCTAACCACATCAAATTATGAGTAAATTGCAATACAAAGTGGAAACCTATTAATAGCATATGCTAAATCTAGGGAAATGTAGGACCCCTTTCAAACAGACTTATATGGAACTGGTGATGGATTTGTCATTATATAATTATTAATTTGATTGAGTAGAATTTTCAATTAAGCAGTACCTAATTAAGGGGATTCCACTGTGATCGTCTCAAAAAAAAAAAAAAAAAATGAAAACCTGAGCGGTCCATGTCCCCCACCGTCGATACCATAGACAGTATGGGAAAGGTTTATAAAATATTGTATTTAAAATTGAACAATGAATGATGGGAACGTCTGTTTGTGTATTGAGCGCTTGAAACATTTCTTATATTATCTGAGAATTGAAAAATTATTTGACAGTTTATATCAGTTTTAATGAAGAAATAGAGATATTTCAAAATAAGAGATAGTTTTGTTCTGAAATGTAAACAGTGTGAAATATGGTAAATAGCGATGTGTGATATATATGTAGATCATGTCATGAAGGTTGCCAAAAACAAACAAATGCTAAAACCTAATATGCAGCCATTGCTCCTCTTATGCCGAATGTCAGCTGGTGAAATCGTTCAGTTATTGCAATCACAAACTTAAAATGGTCAAATCTGGGGTCAAGGCAATGGTAGCCATATTGGATTATGCAGATGGGTGAAAAACAATCCCATGGAGCCATCGTCTCACTCATAGACGAGAGATCCTGAAGGATCTTGGCGCCCACCATTGTCCGATAATTGTAAGCTAATCACAAGAGGAGAACTCAGAACAAACGATTGATTTATAATTTCGTTTGCAGAATTTCGAATTTGAGCAAAAAAGATTGAAAAAGGGACACTGGAAAACACCAGGATATTACCTGTCTAAGTTTCAGGAGTTTCAAGATTTCTAAAAATTGTACTTGATGTCGGTTGTTGTAGTACAAGTGAAATTAGTCTGAAAGTGAATGTCCGGAGGATCCTTTGTCTTTTTTTTCTGCACATGTCATCATTGGGTAATGGAAGCGAAGACAAGGCATGAGCTATGAAACATACTTAAGATTTTATAATTAGGAACGAATGCTAATTCTGTTCTGTTTACAGGGCTAGTTTGAGATATCTCTTTTAAGATACCATGCTCGAAAATAGTAAGATGGTACAAAGTTAATCTCGTCCGTGCAGTAAGGTTGAAACTTTGAAAGTGTCTGAATCCTGATTATCTCCCTTGGATCGAAACATGCAGTAGTCTCAGTTGTAGAGTTGTGACGTTGTGTCACAAGAGTGACATCCCTTCGTGTAGCGGCATGGAGTAAGTAAACTGATTTATAATTTGAAGAAATACATATTAATTCGAAATCATTTGAACTCCTTGATATAGAAGGTATGGATATTCTCTATAGTAAATATATAGAATATGCCCCACCAATCACCATTTGATTCGCCGACTATTGTGATGCAACGTCACAACTCAGGAATATCATATTGATTTGAAGAGTAACTTGAATTTTCGAATTGGACCAAAAAAAGGTATCTTGCACAACTAGACTCCATGTGGCTGCCTGTTGGCCATCTTGGACTTTTGAATCGGACCGAAAAAGGTATCTGGCACAACTAGACCCCAAGGGGAACCTGTGTATCAAATTTGAGAAAGATCCATGCAGTACTTCCTGAGAAATCACGATAAAGTTTCATGAAGGAAATCCAAGATGGCCAACTGGTGGCCATATTGGATTTTGGAATCAGACCAGAAAAGCTATCTTGCACAACTAGACCACAAGGGGAACCTGTGTACCAAATTTGACAAAGATCCAGGCAGTAGTTCCTGTGAATTCACGATAACAAAATTTTATCGGAAAATTCAAAATGGCCGCCTGGTGGCCATATTGGATTTTCGAATCGGACCAAAAAAGGTATCTTGTACAACTGGACCACAAGGGGAATCTGTGTACCAAATTTGAGAAAGATCCATGCAGTACTTGCTGAGAAATCACGATAACAAAGTTTCAAGGGAAAATCCAAGATGGCTGCCTGGTGGCCAAACTGGATTTTCGAATCGGACCAGAAAAGGTATCTTGCACAACCAGACCCCAAGGGGAACTTGTGTACCAAATTTGAGAAAGATCCATGCAGTAGTTCCTGAGAAATCGCGATAACAAATTTTCATGGAGAAATCCAAGATGGCTGCCTTGTGGTCATATTGGATTTTCGAATCGGACCAGAAAAGGCATCTTGCACAACTGGACCACAAGGGGAACCTGTGTATCAAATTTGAGAAAGATCCATGCAGTAGTTCCTAAGAAATCACGACAAAGTTTCATAGGGAAATCTAAGATGACCGCCTGGTGGCCATATTGGATTTTCGAATCGGACCGAAAAGGGTATCTTGCACAACTAGACCCCAAGGGGTACCTGTGTACCAAATTTGAGAAAGATTCATGCAGTACTTCCCGAGAAATCACGATAAAGTTTCATGGGGAAATCCAAGACGGCTGCCTGGTGGCCATATTGGATTTCCGACTCTGACCAGGAAAGGTATCTTGCACAACTACACCCCAAGGGGAACCTGTGTGCCAAATTTGAGAAAGATGCATGCAGTAGTTCCTGAGAAATTGCGATAACAAAGTTTCATGGGGAAATCCAAGAATGCCGCCTTGTGGCCATATTGGATTTTCAAATCGGACCAGAAAAGGTATCTTGCACAACTAGACCCCAAGGGGAACCCGTGTACCAAATTTGAGAAAGACCCATGCAGTAGTTCCTGAGAAATCGCGATAAACTTTCATGGGGAAATCCAAGATGGCTGCCTAGTGGCCATATTGGATTTTCGAATCGGACCAGAAAAGATATCTTGCACAACTAGACCCCAAGGGGAACCTGTGTACCAAATTTGAGAAAGATCCATGCAGTAGTTCCTGAGAAATCGCGATACACTTTCATGCGGAAATCCAAGATGGCTGCCTGGTGGCCATATTGGATTTTCGAATCGGACCAGAAAAGGTATCTAGTACAACTAGACCCCAAGGGGAACCTGTGTACTAAATTTGAGAAAGATCCATGTAGTAATTCCTGAGAAATCGCGATAACAAAGTTTCATGGGCAAATCCAAGATGGCCACCTGGTGGCCATATTGGATTTCCGAATCGGACCAGAAAAGATATCTTGCACAACTAGACCCCAAGGGGAACCTGTGTACCAAATTTGAGAAAGATCCATGCAGTATTTCCTGAGAAATCGCGATAACAAACTTTCATGGGGAAATCCAAGATGGCTGCCTGGTGGCCATATTGGATTTTCGAATCGGATCAGAAAAGGTATCTTGCACAACTAGACCCCAAGGGGAACCTGTGTACCAAATTTGAGAAAGATCCACGTAGTACTTCCTGAGAAATCGCGATAAAGTTTCATGGGGAAATCCAAGATGGCCGCCTGGTGGCCATATTGGATTTCCGAATCGGACCAGAAATGGTATCTTGCACAACTAGACCCCAAGGGGAACCTGTGTACCAAATTTGAGAATGATCCATGCAGTAGTTCCTGAGAACTCGCGATAACAAAGTTTCATGGGAAAATCCAAGATGGCCACCTTGTGGCCATATTGGATTTTCGAATCGGACCAGAAAAGGTACCTTGCACAACTAGACCCCAAGGGGAACCTGTGTACCAAATTTGAGAAAGATCCATGCAGTAGTTCCTGAGAAATCGCGATAACAAGAATTGTTTACGGACGGACGACGGACGGATGGGCGACGGACCACGGACGAAAAGAGATTTGAACAGCCCACCATCTGGTGATGGTGGGCTAAAAACTTAACCGGACACCCGACACTTTCCCCCTCTCTCTCCCAATACCTTGCCTACTTCGTATACGGCGAGCTAAAAAACGTGAGTAACCATTGAGTTAATTTATTGGTTTGCTTACGGTAGAAGGAATAGGATACTGGCATAACACAGGTAATTTCCTCATGATTAACACCAAGGAAAGTTACAGGTGAAAACCATGGAAATCGAGCGGAGACAAAACAGCTCGAGGTCCCTATCTATATTAATAGCTGTATGAAATACCTATAGTTTATCAGTATTGGCAATTATCTCACAAATACATCTCCAGGCTGCAACGCTTATCAGGAAGCATGACAGAGGCTCATAAATATCTCAATTATTTCTTAAATATATATCAAATGGATGAACACATGTTCATTGATGGAAAATGAAGATGCGGATGAAGAAAAGCATTCCGTGAACCGTTTGTCAAAAAGTTGTCAATGCCCCTCATACTCAGTATGTGGGGTTTGTACATGTAGGCACCATCATATACATGAGAAATGGTCGTACAAGGATTGACTATATGGATTGGGACCGGGAAAAAAATGTGTCGCTGTTATACTCTGGTTTGTGACCAAATGCTAGTGTGGTATAACTTTGGCAAGCCTAGACATACACGTATGGTAATCCCTCTAATAATTCAATCCCCCTATCAAAATTCAATCACCCCCAATTTTGGGGACAAAATTCAAATCTGTGGTTCCAATAAATTTGATCACACTCTAAAATCATTGAAATAACAAAGAAGTAATGGATTATATTCAGAATTCTGAACCAGGTTGTCAACTTCCTGTTCTAATCAATTTGATCACCCCAAGATTTTATGGTGGAAAATTTCACTTTATGTGACTGAATTGTTCGAGGTATTACCATAATATCCTTCACAATGTGGTCATATCGAGAAATTGGTGAATAGCAGACGGACGTACATACATGACCAAGATAATGCCCCTAGACCAAATTTTGACAGGGAGATGAAAAGCAGTTGAGAAAGGATAGATATCATATTATTGAAGAAAAAAACTCTGAGATTTAGCGAACTCAAAATCATCATATCTACTGGAAAAAAGTTGCATGTGACACTGATCAAAGGGCATAAAAAAAATCCAGGGCAGATGCTGAATGAGGTTATCTAACCATCAATTATCCCAAAAATATTTCTGATAGCGGAAATTAAATGAATAATGTGGTGTTTTTTCTGGCAATTGAAAGAATCCAGGAAGTGATTATCCACTGGAAACATGCACAGTAAAGTCAGAGCCATTGTGTGTGTTCGGAAGTAAACGAGAGCACCATGTTTACATAATAGTCTCGCTGACAGTCTGGGTCGTTTACTTCAACATATAATTGCCGCGATCTGATATAGGTGCAGGAATTCTTGAACCACCCAGTTCTTGAGAGGGTGTTGGGGGTTTTTTGGGGTTTTTTTTACACATGAGCTGCAGCTGATAATTTGACACTGTAACGACGACATGTACATGTTGACTTTCGTATACAAAATGGGTTTTTTTACGCTTAGCAATAATCCAGAGCAGACGAGTATCAAGATTCAGACTGAAAGTTGGTAATCTTTTAATGCATGCCATGTGCACATGCAGAATTTAACAAGAAAAATCTTCAAGAAAAATATGGTCAACTTAACTACATTCAAGCTGATACACCCAGAATATCCAATGAAAAAGCCCACTGTATATATCTGAATTTGGTTTCCATAACATTGTCAAGCATACATGAATCTGTCAAAAACAAAAGGAGATTTCTGAAGATTTTGAATTAGTAACCTAATTCCATTTAATGTTCTATTCTAAAGAAAGTAAATGTAGAATATCATGGATAGTTTAATAAAACACTGACTGTAATCACACTAAATACATTATTCAACTTCTAGATTTGTATGTACATTGTAACACTGACTGTAATCACACTAAATACATTATTCAACTTCTAGATTTGTATGTACATTGTAACACTGACTGTAATCACACTAAATACATTATTCAACTTCTAGATTTGTATGTACATTGTAACACTGACTGTAATCACACTAAATACATTATTCAACTTCTAGATTTGTATGTACATTGTAACACTGACTGTAATCACACTAAATACATTATTCAACTTCTAGATTTGTATGTACATTGTAACACTGACTGTAATCACACTAAATACATTATTCAACTTCTAGATTTGTATGTACATTGTAACACTGACTGTAATCACACTAAATACATTATTCAACTTCTAGATTTGTATGTACATTGTAACACTGACTGTAATCACACTAAATACATTATTCAACTTCTAGATTTGTATGTACATTGTATCATATCTGCCATGTATTACACCTTATCTGATATTTTATGTTCATACATGTATAAACTCTCCAAAAACCAGAAAATCAATAGAAGGCAATAAAAACGTACTCCACTGTTCAACATCTGAAGTGATGGGCGAAACGGGTGCCTGGGGGGGAAAATATAATCGTTCTGGGGTCACAGCCCCTGCCTGCAGTCAAGTTAGCCATTAGCTGGCTGTATGGGTGGATATAGACAATCGTTATTGTCTAGTTCAATATCTGGATCGCATGTGTAGTGTAATAAATTCTGCTGATGTTGAGTGGGTACATGGACCGGCTAATGTGGGAGAACAGATGTACACAAACCATAATATATAGGTGGCTGATTTTGCAAAATATAATTGGTTAGAAACACAGAAATTTATTTATGTGTTCCATGTAGGTCCCAGATGTTATGATGCAAATAAATTGATGCAAATAAATTGATTTTAGTTTTAATTAATTTAATGTTTTCATAATTTCGTGTTGATCGATTTTCAAGCTGGGTCAATAATATTAATTAATATTAATTAAACCTGTGAACAAGAGAATTAGTAATTCTGTTTTAATTAGATGGCATCACAGAAAGGAAATGGCATGCACATGCATGTATATTTCAATTTAGTTCAGGAAGACAGAGAAATCTCCTGTTGATACAAATAATGTATACACAATAATACCAATATTCTGGCAAATTTCTGTGAAAAGCGGAAAGGCGGCAGGGAGAATCAAACACAATAAAAAACCCAAAAGAAACCCAAATGGCTGCAGAGATTGATTTCACCCTTTTTTTTAAGCCAGAGAATGTCTTGGATGATATTTTCACCCTGTAGCAGTTTGTCAAACGTGACTCTTCACGACCATAGATCTACTTACAAGGGGCACATATTTCCTTATGGGGCGCGTAACAGGCTGTTCGGGTCAGGCTCGGTCATATTAAATCGCTGTCGATAACTAAACCCTAGCTATAGATTTACATTCTGACAAGCCGTATGGCCTATCGGAGACAGAGGCAGTTTCTCAACTCTGCCACTCTGAGCGATAAAAATCCAGACGAGGAATCTCGCTTTGTAATGCGCTAGCTATGACTAAGATTGAAGTAGGACTCAGGAACTTGTCAGAAACAGACGGAAAATGCTGGTCGTTGCTTACGGCAAACCATCGGGATGCCAATCAAGCCAACAACACCCCTCTCGACTCACAGAAAAACACATCATATATTACTACATTATAGGCAAAAATGATCTACACAAGGCAGAATCTTACTGCCAATAATTATTTTCTTTGAGGAGATCTCTACAAGGAGAGTGAATCTTTATGATGGGAAAACAGCATCGCTCAATGAGGCCAAGAAATGAAAATCGATGCTTTTCAAGCATCGGCACTGAAATACATGCTCCTGGCTTATCAATGACTATTATTGCCATGGGATATACAAGCAATCACATTTGGCGACAGAAACAAGGTTATTATAACTGCAAAGACATATCAATAATTAAGGCATGGACATTTTGCATTACCAACCAAGTGGTGGCACTAAATGAAATAAAACTCTACTATAGTCTTGGATAGTTAATTCACAAGAGTGAACGACCCTTTTGCATCAAAGGACAATAACATTTGTGGTTGACATTCATTAAGCATTGGGGGTTGCTTAATCTAGCTTGTCAGATACTAACTCACGAGTATGAAGATCCCTCATTTAATGCCCCCCCCCCCTCCCCAAAAACCCCTATCCTCTCTAAATCCCACACACACATTGTCGGCAAAGAAAATATTACAGTAGGCTTTTTTTTTCTTGGGTTTCCATTCAGAAGATGGCAAGACAACAGACATGGAAAGCCATCAATTTTCCTCGAAAATGTCGTGAAATTCCTTTGTTCTGTCAAACATGGCTAAGCTAGTCGACAATCAGTAAGCCTCGATTCGTGGTTGACAATTACAGGCAGTGCCAATGGCGAGGGTTTTCGCATTGGCATGTGACACAGTCAGGATAAGCCCTCTTTCGCCTCTTCATCGGTGGAAGTAATACGAGTTTTATCAGAGAATCTTTAACCTTGATGCTCCCCTCCCCTCAATCGCCTAATTGCCTCCTAGTGTAATTGGGCCAAACACATTTGATGCTAAGAAACAAGAGTTCAATTTCATCTGAATTTCTTTAAATTTGCACTTATAACGGTTTGTTTGCCCTTCAGGCGATCATTATCTCTGCTATAATTAGAAACACATATTGTGTGCATCGTTCTTTTATCTTCGTCAGCTGTTTTCACCACTGCATTTGTCGTTAACGGCCACAAAAGGCACGAGTTATAACAAAAGGGGATGACGATTCTTATTTCAGCGACTGCAGACAGTGCTCAGCATTGTTAGTGGACTGCAGACCTGTATCATGTCACTCCAAGCCACAAATGCTCTCAGTTTATAAGACCATCTAGTATCTTCACCAGCAGTGGTGCATCCTGGCTCAAAGGACAGACAGAGAATTGCGCTGAAATAAGACAATCAATCGCAGGCGTTCCGAAAGGAAGACAGCAGCTGCGGAAAACAGCTTGTTTGCATTTATTTTGCACGCCATCACATTTTAAACGCTATCGATGCTCTGTTGCCTGGGGCAGGTTCTCTACTCTGGCCAGCCCGATCATGACAGGGTCAGGGAAACCCCCTACAGGCAACTTTTAAACCATCCACATTAAACGATGGCCTCTACTTTTACACGTAATGTCCACGATAATGCAGTCTATCACCCCTATTATCCGGTTAATCAGCAGCATGGGCCAGACCTAAGGGACCAACTGCATGCATTCAAATTTTTTTGTTCTAAATTCTCGGTCTTCCATGCCCGTGCTTGTGCAAAGACTAACCAGTAAATTTCAGATGGGGGTTAAAAAATTAATGCAAAAATGATGTTCAGCACAGGAAACCCGCCAAATAGACTGAGTCGGAGCGCCATACAAAATGGAGGCTTTGACTCCTTATTGTCTCACGCTTGATCAGCACAGTGACGGACAATTATCTCCCTCCATTTCCCCATATTTACCCCTGTTTAGAGACAACAGCCTTTGAGGAGCGGTGGGAAAAGCAGAATTGAGCATATATTGCATGGGTCAGCAATGCCATCTTTCATGAGAGATGTGGAAAATGTCCCATATATTGGCAACCAAAATTCACATAATGGTTCAGCAAATATTTTTCAAGTAATAATTTATGATTCTTGGCGAATTTGTCTTTATTTCATCAAGCAAGTGATATATAACATTATACCATTAACCCTCGCCTGGGTGACTATTTAGAAAAACCTATCAACTCAAAAAGTCTTCAATAGATATCTATATTAATCAGCAGACCACTTGAATAACTGGGTAAGATAGTATTATTCCCTCTAATAATTCAATCTCCCTATCAAAATTGCTCTAAATTTTGAAGAAATAATTTCATCAGCTGTTCAAATTCATTTGATCTTCATCTAAAATAATTGAAATTACAAAAAAATAATGGATTATCTGCATGATTTTGAACCATTTTGTCAACTAAACTTCCTGTTCTAATAAATTTGATCACCCCCCTGACATTGTAGTGCAAAATTTCACTTCCTGTGATTGAATTGAATAGGGGATTATCATAATCCCATATGGAACCATGATGATAATCAGTCAGGATGGAAACATGTGATTGATGTGCAGACCATATAGGTCAAATGATAAATACAACCTCTGAGACAATCTAATAGCTTTCGATTTACAACTGATTCCTGCCACAGGCACTGACCATATAATAAATTGTCCCACAAATTTATGGTCATCCTCGAATATATGTTGAACCAAATTACTAGAAAATCAATAAGTTGCGGTACAGTTTCAGCTCCGAAAGCTGATTAAGGACAGTACAAGTCCCTAGATATACATGTGAATGAAAAGTGGCCTTCACAAGTTATAATAGTCACAAATCCCTAGGAGCGTCTGAGCCCAAATCAAACTGATGAATTGTTGGAATGACATAGCAGGGATTATATTCAAAGCTCAGATGTAGAAATAACAGAGGCATCAGAAGATGTTTCGGAGTTCCAGGAGGGGCATAATCACGATCCAGGGGGCCCCCATGCCTTGAATTGGGGACAGCTTGACAGGCTATGTTGTATTCATGCAATTTTTTCGGGCTTCTCTAATATCATTTCAACGAAAGTCCTTTCTATCTTAATACACGCATGAAATCATACACAAAGTAAAGCAACTGACAGAAAAAAAGTGTATATCCCTCACCCACCGTAACAACCTACCAACAATGCAGCTTATTGTATTCTAAAGCCAAATTACAGTACTCACTACGGTTACAGGGGCTGATCTAGACTTCTAGTTTGGGCATCCATACACGGCGCAGAGTATGATATAGTGAAATCAGCCGCGATGTGGGACTGTCGAAGCCCATGGAAGCTGTGAGAGTATTAAATGGTCTAAATACAGCCTGATAACTTAATATTTGGCAAAAGTACTTGCATTGATTTCAGCCTGTTCAGAAAGGGAATTTGCTAAAAAAAACAACAACAAAAAACAACCCCCGTTTGGGCGCCCAAATTCATGGTGCCCAAACCCGTTTTAACAGGCTCAAAAACGACCTCGATCAGGCTCTGAAAAGAAACACCATTCACTACTTTGAAGTCCATGCAGGTTTATTGGTGGCCGACAACAGCTACTTATAAATGAATATATGCTGGGACTGGGTTCTATGTATAAATGAGTCAACCAACTTCCTTGTGCTTTAAATACATATTCTTAATATGAAAGTGATATGCATGTTTTACTCAGTTTATACTCTGTAAAACCTATGTGGGATAATGTGCTGGGGTTATGCATCCTGCACATGTATATGGGATGAGCGCATGCGACATAGACTGACCAATCACGTTACTAGGTGCAGGCATGATGTGCTCCAGCAACGTTTAAGATTGTCACTGATCTTTTTACTAAAACACTGATTGAAATAATGATTTAAATTACATGGAAAAAAAGATCCCATATAACTTGATCTAGGGGTGAAAATTCCCACTCTTGAGAAGGAAGATACATTCCGACCTCACATCGGCAGCTTGGTTGGGATGTATTTTCCTTCTCTCGAGTGAGAATTTTCATCCCTTGATCGAGTTATATGAGATCCCCTTAATCCCAGAGATCCTCAGGGAAGAACAGTTCTCATTATGTACCGTCAGTAAATAAACTTATTGTTCTTATTGATTTAGAGCAATGGTATGAGCAGTTGCACCCTTCAAATGATTTAAGACTTGGAAATATAGTCGTAATTATGCCTCACAACAAATCTGTTCTGTATGTATTAGAACCTGTCAGAGAAAAATCAAATTCCAGGTACGAGAGATCCAGTCGATTTTTATTTGACACGAAAATAATCAATTTCGGCACACTTGGAATTCCATCAGAAAAATCTGAAGCCGTAATGGGACTGCAGAAGTTCATGTTATTGAGAGTGAAGTCACCTCATTGCCATCGAAGCTGTCATAATTGACAATCCAAGCATGCCACTAAATGGATATCTAGGCACATTAATTATCGTGATAGGTGATAAAGCCCTGCATAATGTCTTCAGAGAAAAGCTTTTGAAAGGGTGTTAGTGACTATTACCGCCAAGTTTCAAGTGAGATTTGGACAGCTCCACCATAGTGGTAACTCATTCCGCTGACAAATACGCCTTATTTGGGTGCCAAGTCGACCAATCAGATGTCATCTCCATCACAGTCGACAATCTTCTCCGCGAAGTCAAAGTGGTCTAAATTAATCATCAGTTCTAAGTCTTCAGTTTGGGACATTCACTGACCGCGATGGCAGAAGTCTTCAAAATGCCATCTCCAACGGCATACTGATTAATAAGGCCCTGTACCACACATAATCTGTACAGGTATTTCCAGTGAAATGGAAATGAGATATCAGGAAATTAAGAACTCGTTTCTGCAATGAAAATCCAATAATCACATTTGGCTTTTTGCTGAAGTGGAAATCAATTCTTGATAATTCAAAATGAGCAAATAAAATCTGAAAACTTGCACCGGGTAAAGACGTATCTTGATATCCCACAAACTGACATCCAGAACTGACTGATATCCACCATGTTTAGTAATGTGGATGAAATAGCAAATCATTTCTGTTTGAATTAATTATTGTACATATTAGCAGACCAGTATTTCAGAATGTCTTAACTCTTTGCCTACGGAATAAATATTCACAACTGGCTGGAATAAATTATACAAAAATATTAATTTCCACATATGGTTATAATAATGGCCCTACGATTTTTCCATGGGTACCGTAGCTAGGGTAAACTATATATTTTTACAATCCTTATGCTTTGGGGATTCATATAAATAAAAACTTATGATGAAAACCATTCTTGAATTGTTTGTTGTTTTTTTCAAGTCAGGAGAAAAAGAAAAAAAAACACGCACAACTTACGAAGTTACGTCGCCCACACGGGATGGTGACGCCATGCTTGGAAAACCCCTTTTATTTGTCGCATTTCATGAGGCTATCTATATATTTTTACAATCCTTGATGCTTTGGTGATTCGTATAAATAAAATCTGATGATGGAAACTGTTCTTGAACTCACGACGGCCGCAGCCACCATTTTTGGAGTTTCCCCACACAATTGTCACATGACATGACGTTATTTGGGGATTCCCGATGTAATAAACTCTAAATCGAGGCTGAAAAGAATGTAGCCAGTGATTCACATATCACGGGAGCGTTAATTGGTCAATTTTTCGCTACCGAGGCCGAAACAACCAACCACAGGTGTGTTTAGATAAGGCTATCAAGAAGCCGCTGACAACGGCTTTCTGGCACAAGTTTAAGAAACGTGAGCCGCTCACAACGGCTTGCCGTAGGCAATGAGTTAAAAAAACAAGTGGCAGTAAAATTATCAAAGAATGCACAACAGTAGGAAATACGAGTCAAAACACTAACTTTTAAACAAGCGATTATTCATGTTTTCATATCCTCCCAGTGGTACAAACACATGTCAATATCTATAAATCTAACTGCCAACCAGTAGATACATATACCATCTGCATAGACAGGCTATATAATCAACTCCCGTATAATGGACTCTCTGGGTAACGGCTATAATTGCTTTTTGATATACAGTAAATGTGACTCCATGAGGGATTGCGCCGAGCTAATATGACATTCGATACATTATATCTGCTTGTAAACGCATTCCCGGGGAAAACTGAAATTAGCTACATGCGTCCCGACTAAGTTGGCAAATCACCATTGTTATGCTCAACTGTTGTTCGCCAATCGTCAAATACACAATTGTACTAAGCTACAGATCCTTATAGAATGTATGGTCCTTGGGAATATCAGAGAGAAAGGAGAATTGATGACCGAGGATGGTCGATTTTAATTCTGTCTGCTGATCATGGCGGACTATTTGTTTGCAGCCCTGTCACACCTGGGAATTGTCGCGCAGGATCCATCACCCGTTGACTGGGCATTTGGCATGCTCCTTCCTCACCCAATTACCCAGTAGGTATTCAGGTATATGACTGAGCTTTCCTGGCGGCTTTGTTTAATTTCAAACGTGACCTTGATTGGGGACCACGAGCACATGTGTGTATATACGCACATTCTGAATAGACGCAAACGGAAATCCCAGAGCTCCCCGGATCACTAACCATATTTTCGAGACCCGTTGCTCGATCTGCTCTGGGATTTATTGCGTGTAATTACTTTACGGGAGATTACGCGTAGTGCTGCCAAGATGCTGACCATGTAATAGTGCGTGCCACATTTCAATTATACTATTATGATAATGAAACCCTATTAGACAGGTAGGTTTGGGAATACTATACGACTATACGATAATAGTTTAATATAACATCAAGCCGACAGGACAAACATACTTGATCAGCAATAATCTGTTAAATAGTATTCCTCTATATAATTCAATCCCCAATCAAAATTCAATCACCCCCAAGTTTGAGAACAAAGTTCAATCAGTGGTTCTAATAAATTTGATTACCCTATAAAATCATTGAAATAACGAAGAAATAAAGGATTATGTGCACGATTTTGAACCATTTTGTCAACTTCCTGTTCTAATAAATCATCACCTCCAGATTTTATGGGGGGAAAATTATGTTCCTGTGATTCACTTATTAGAGGGATTAATTACCATTTAACATTTTAAAATTAATAATTGCAAGAGATCTTTTCGCCAAACCTCATCATCCTCCCTACTCCCATGTACTAATATGCGGAAATTCTTTAAAGGACATCTGTATACTGAATGTGAAATCTTAAGCATCGTTAACGTTGTATTGGAGTTTCAGAATATCGCCACTTGAACAATGAATTTTTGTGAAAGACAAAAGAAAAAAAAAAATACCCTGCCGACTACAATCAGCTTCACTTTGCCCAAAGTATTAATTGGTATTCTGTTAAAATGGCATATCACAGGAATTCTGAATCTTGTGAAGATGTGCAGTACTACATTAATTGAATTTGCTTGTAATTATAGGCCATAAATTTCACAAGCATACATTATTATCTCATTTGTGTTTGTGCGTGCTGTCGTGTGAACATGGCGAATATTTAATATTTTTTAACCTTACTTCCTCTGATGGCTGGCCACCCGATACCGTTAGGTCATGAAAACAGAGGAGCTTCGGAGTGTGATAATCAAAACAGACAAAGGCGACCTTCAGTCCACCAGGAAAATGTGGTTGTGACAGGCGAACAAAGCACCGCATATCATAATTCACATCTTGCATAATTCTAACCCGTGGAACAATCTGGTGCATTCTGAAAGTCATTCTCGGGAGTGGAAAGCTATTTACACTAAATGCCATTACTGTATTGTGATCCATTTCGGTCATATTTCACTGGACGAGAATAGCATAGAAAGATGGCCTTATCTGTGTGACCACGCGATGGACAGCGTAAAGCGCTGGTGTCAATTTCGTGATAGCGATGACCGGCGTTACAATCTGGGGTTTTCTCCCTGGTGGGTCGTAGCTTGTGAAAAGAACATTATTAAATTCGACCATCGATTGTGTTTCATCGGCATTGTCCAAGTTTACAACAGCAAAACGCAAAGTTGCCATATTTCCTTTTATGACACAGCACGTTTTCACAATTTTCAATTAGTTTCACTCAATCCAGTATTGTGCATTGGCCCATGAAACTAGAGGTCACATGTTCTGCTCGAATGGACAAAGTAATTCATGCACACGTCATTCATAAATAGACCATGCCTCAGGTCTTACCCAGTCTTATTTAATTAGGTAAATAACCTGATTAAGGAACACAACTCATCAGTGACACGGTAGGCACAGCATTAGCTTCATTTGGGCCAAATAGCAATTAAAATGTCATTCTCAACAAGTCATTGTTCACTAATTCACAAAAGCTACATATTTGTCGAGTTCAATTGTGCGACAATCCCAATGCAAACTTCAGCGTGTCTCGATTTAGATGCCGAGCTACTACGCTTAAATTGTCACATGCCAATGGCATTGTTACACGTCACCAATGAGGATCCAAATTGAATTGTGATTTCAGAATTAAACCTCTTGAAGTGGCCGAGAAACACGTACATGGAAATGAGTTCCCAATAGTTTGACTGCCTTTGAAATTAATGCCACCGTATTACCATAGAAATGGACAATCCTTAAACTCGTTGATTGTCTCCTTGCTGTCTTCTCCTTTGAGCTCACAGTCACTTCAAAAAGAACCTCTATCTCAGAAAGACCCCACACTAGCAGGCGTTTATCTATTGCTTGGCAGAATTCTCTCTAGCTGACGGAATTCATCCCCTGGGTTTTACGTCGAGTCATTGTACAACACTGGGGCTGCCTTTAGAATGAGCCTGAGCTGGATTTTGCAAATGCCCGAGATGCTATTTGCCATTCCAAATTGTTCAAATCAGGCTGGGATTTACCCAGTATTTGCTCGCCTGACTTAGCTGCTTACAGAAAGAGGGCTTTACAAATGTGACAAAAATCGCTGAATGGATAGGAATTGTCAATCTCTATTCGCCTCATTCAAACGAGCACGTGGGGTTCCTTGAGCGGAACAATGCCAGGAGTAGAAAGTTAAAAACACAGCACAAATGTCACTCTGGATGGAGCGTGCCATGCCTTGTGTAGGACTCAAGCCTACCTTTACACAAGATTTGCTCAACCGCACAGGTTAAAATGCAATAAATTTGGTCTCTTTGATATTAAAAAATCAGAGTTCTTTAAATCTCTATCATACACTTGTCATTTTGTTGATCCCATCCCTGTACATTCTCACATGTCAACTCCCAACTTTTCGTAACTCGTAATTCCGAATGTCTTACAACAATTATACAGCGATAATGCAAAAATCTTCCATGATTACTTCATTCTAGTTACAGCCGACAATGTCGAGTTGAATTAAATTTATAAGTTATTTGGAATATTTAAAAAATTTCAACCAAATTTTGTTTTTTTTCTTGAGATTTTTTCCCCTCTGATCATATAAATTATAATAATCAAATTAAACTTCAATTTAATTCACAGGTATTCTGTCATTGGTGAGACTGAATATTTAGACTTGCAAGAACACGTATGATGTCACTTATATCATTGTGTCTGAAATAAAGATTATTATTATTATTGTATGATTCAAATTATTGATGATTACCAATGAAAATCTGGTGATTGACATTAAAAAATCTGTGGTAAAAAAAAAAAAAATTCTAAAGAAAGATGTAATGTTTGATATGTGGACAATGAAATCACGAACAGCAACATTAAAAAATCTGTGGTAAAAAATTTTTTTTTTTCTAAAGAAAGATGTAATGTGTGATATGTGGACGATGAAATCATGAACAGCAACAGTAAAAAATCTGTGGTCAAAAAATTCTTTTTTCTATAAAAGAAAGATAAAGCGATAATAAGAAGCTATTTACTTACCTATCGTGTCTGCCAAGAGGGAGCTTAGGAGGAATATGGTCAGGTAGAGGGAACTATTCCACGTGTACACCATCACTGCGAGACCACGGCGCCCCCACATCGTCCCAGCTCTGTGGAAATAAACAGGCACGAATGAGAGACGATCGGCGTGAGCACTGCAGGCGGTGTGGAGATACGGACTTCAGGGCCATGGATGGACGGGGGGACCATGGAGGGACACATGGGCGATTACGTCAAGTTGGCCCCGTTATCGCAGCCACAATCTGCTCGCGCATGCAGTCCATCAGACTCGTCGCGATGGGCTTAAACCGTCAATACCTTCAGTTACAATAGGAAGCGGGTAGAAGGAGGCATCACTGGAGCTGACTGCAGAGCTATGCCGGTGTTACTACTATGGTATGGGCTCTCTGACGAGATAATAGGCGGGCCGTTGAATTACAAAGCAATTGAATCGTAAGTGAAGGAGACATGTGAATAGAAGCGACAGTCCCCCTCCCACCCCCCATTTGACCTGGCCAATACTTGACCAGAACGAGCCAGGCAGCATGATGCAGCCATCAATGCTCTTTGTTCCTACAAATGCTACTCCAAGCCAGTGCACTGAGTGACTCATGCCGCCATCACACACATACAGACACACACTCAGCAGTGTACGTAGTACGCATGCTAGCTCATTCACCTACCATTGTCGGCCATTCACTCTGCATTATCACGCAGGCTGCTGTCGATATCACTTCCCCAACGGAGGAAATATATCAATATTTCATCAATGTACATATACATTTACCGCCATCCTCAATTTATTTTTTTGCCTTCTCTTAAGCACCTTGCAGGTGGATCAGATATAAAGGTATATACGAGAATGCAGTTGCAGCTTAGGCTCGGCAATCTCAATGCATCAAGCGAACTCAGGCCGATTCGATAAAAAACGATTTAATAAAAGCAGAAGAGAAAACAAATGCACACATTTGCGAGTGAGCATGATGTACATGTACATGCACATTGATCAGAGCAATCATGACTGGTATCCAATGATATGTAACGCGAGTGCTAACATTACTGTCACCTACAGTATCAGCTTGGGCACGGTTGGGTTCGATCCTTCCCGGCAAGGTGGCCTTTCCCATTGTGTTTATAATACCAGTAAACGAGGTGTTAAATCGCAGAATAAATCAATCAATGTGGCTTTGGCCTATATGCTTCACCTAGCATCATTGGGCTTCAGGCATGGTGTCATCAGAGCTCTCCACCACCCGTAATGTTATAGCCTCAAATGGGAAGCAGTTGTATTTATTTCTACAATTGCATGTGGCGGCGTTTTCTGAACCGGAGAACATATGTATGCCGCATGAAATTAATTGCCTCTGCCAAATGAATTCACGGGTACATTTTATTACATTCACATATATTTTTCATGATTTTGTCTTTCATTTGCTCCGTTCTTCTGAAAAGCATGATAAATTAACCTTTCTTTTAACAAAAACATGTATCCGACTAGTGGATCAATCAATCACTAGCAAAAATACTGTAATTAGGTATTGATTACTATAATTAGGTATTAATTACTATGAGGAAATCCACATATATTGAGAAAATCGATATTTAATTAACTTTTTTTAAATATTTTAAAAATGAACTTTTTACCCAATATTTTCAGATGGTTATATGATAAATATGTGCTTTATGTTTTTGTGTTTCTTTCAAATACATGTACATCTAATTCCGACAAAAATCGAGTTCCTAAACTAAGTATCCAGGTCAATTAATATGCACTGATATTGACCCTGTTACAAACAGATTTGTCAGGAGAACTATTTGCACACCTCACTAATGACATGTTATTGGATTACTGTGCCAATATATAACTGACATTATATCATCTGATTATACCCCCTTATGAAATCTGTGTTTATTGTAGGCTTCCGTAGCTTCACATCAATCTTATTGTATAGCATGTTTGAATGGTCACATACACTGTATATATATAGCAATGCCAGGCCCCCAGAATAAATACAGAATAACAATAATCAATGAATGATTTATATTACTCATATTTTTTGTAGCCCGGAGTGAATATTGATATATATACATTTACATGCAATACATGTATCTACCAAAAGAATGAGCCAATAAAATTACATATGAACAGAGATAAAAGTGTTTATGTCTGCTAATTTTCATTTCATTTAGTGCAAACAAAACTTTCTAAAACTAATTGAATGCTTTTTTAAATAAAGGATTTTTCGCAAACAAAATAATATCAAATTGCTGAATGTAACGATATTGAAATGCAAAAAAAAATAATTTGAGCACTCAAATGCTTTTCTGAATGAAACAATAATACTAGTTCCCAAAGTCATTTCACAAAATCATATGATTTTGTGCAAAAAAAAAAGCATGCCAAAACTCTTGCCTGATGTATCGACCAATAAGAATTCCCCAAACAAATGTGAATAGTTAAATATTGTATGTCCCGTCAAACAAAAATCGTAACTGATAAGATATGCCCCTTGGTTCATGCATGTACTTCATACACTAGTTCCTCCATGACAGGTAATATTGTTAAAGCAAAAGCAGTCATCATAATAACTTACACTAGAATGATGTCTGTCTCTAACTTCATAGTAATTGGTCTGCCTAATTTGGGGTGTCTTGGTCTGCCTAATTTGGGGTGTCTTGGTCTGCCTAATTTGGGTGTCTTGGTCTGCCTAATTTGGGTGTCTTGGTCTGCCTAATTTGGGGTGTCTTGGTCTGCCTAATTTGGGTGTCTTGGTCTGCCTAATTTGGGGTGTCTTGGTCTGCCTAATTTGGGTGTCTTGGTCTGCCTAATTTGGGGTGTCTTGGTCTGCCTAATTTGGGGTGTCTTGGTCTGCCTAATTTGGGGTGTCTTGGTCTGCCTAATTTGGGGTGTCTTGGTCTGCCTAATTTGGGTGTCTTTTTTAACTTTTGTCCTATATCATGAATATGGAGAACTGTAGATACAAACCCAAATGAATTTGAATACATTTGATGAAACTCAACGTATGTCAGGTTAACATAATTCTGTTTGCATTTGGAGGCTTTCGGGTAATTTGCCGCAACAGGCATTTAGAGATATAGTTCCCATCTTATACATGTACTGGAATAAGTTGTTAATCCCATATGATGGAATATTATATTAAATCTATTGAGTATGAAACACATACAAGATACCATGTGTTCACAGAAACAAAGATCAGCTACAGCAAATTGCAATACTATTCTTCCACCATCTAACCATTCCCATAATAAAACACCTCTCATATACTGTAAAATTATATTAAAGGTACTTATAACATAAACATAAGATTTAGTTGTGTATGTGTATACACTTATATCTCATTATAACACTGAAGTTGGGTGACAAAATATTGACTGCACCAAAGGCGAGTCATTCCAGCAGCATATATATATGGCCAATGCTTTACCCAAACCCGCTATATATGAACTAGACGTTATAATGAGGGAGAAGTGTATATGTATATAGACATACCTACAACAATATCACTGCTCCTCAGTCAGCCTGTACATGTATTCCCCTGTTATTGTACTCCATCCCATTATATCACAATCACATCCCGCAATTCATATAACCCATATAAAATCTTGATCTAACTCTGCAATCCATCACATATCCTTGCAGCACTGTGTAAACACTGGTCCGGTCTCCTCTCTCAAACCAATATCTTAATTCATAAAATATTTGTCAACTCTCTCCAGGCCCGGGTGATTTCCAGAACCCACGGTCAGCTGGGGATTTTATATGAGAGCCACAGGGAGCGTGAACTACTATATAAGGCCTGGGATATAGTGGTGCCAGGAGAAAAAATCCAATACCTGATCGCAGAGAAATAATTGAAGAATCGGTTCAATGCCACATCTGTAGTACGGTAGTAGTAAAGATGCTAAAGGTACAGTATCCGATAGCGTCGACTCGTATTCAGAATGTAGAAGTGTAAATTGCGGGCCATCAGCTTATCATGTGGTACTGGCAGATACAACCAACCTGAACGATTCTCCATGTACGGGCATTGTCACATTTGTATCTATAGATCCATTAACGGTCCATGGCCAGTTGAAACATCTGTGACCATATTGGCCAGGTTACTAGTAATTCCAGTCAACGTTTTGTCCGGCTTACGGTTCTTCTGGGTTTAATTTTTTTTTCATAATGACAAGCTGGTATTATCAGGACCAGAGTTCAAATAACACAGGTTAACAAATATCCATGACAATTGTACGATCATTCCCCATTCACTGTACATCTAACATTCTGATCCACAGCACCAACACAGCTCTAGTACTCTCTCTCCTAACAACTGAGTCCGCTTAGCTCTAGCTCTCCCGAAGTAAAGACAATTGTATAGCTATTCAGAATCTATCATCCTCTAAAGGGTACTTTACCTAGCTGCCATACATGCTTAATGTCAGCCCAGCCTAACACCGACTGGCATCTATTAAAATACAATATTAATGCCTGTGGCTATATACCTCTCTGGGAGTCAACCTGCTGCTGCTCAGTGGCCAGCACACAGCAGTCAACTGCACCACATCACTTGCATGCATCGCAATGATTCCCAGTCCAGCAACTATTAGACTAAAAGGCTTATTCTCCAGTTAAATACGGAGGCCCCTAAAGGGGTCATACTCATAGTCATATCACAGTCGAATATCAAAATTAGAATATAAACTCGCTGTTTCTTCCCAACTGGATTATTTTTGCGTGTATCCTTCACATCCATTTCCGACTGACACTTGACATTTATTGTTTAATTAAATATATTTAATCATGCAGGAAGGAAGGAAGGAAGGAAGAATGAAGGAAGGGTGATGCAGATTTCATGTATTTATTAGCCTGCATTTTCAGTCTGAATGGATATGTTGTTTAATTATTTATTTTTATCCTGCAGAGCATTCGTGCTGGTATATATGTGCATTGATTGGCATGGTTCATTGATTTCTCTTCTATATGCAGTATGTACATGTAGATGTATATACATGTAACATGTGACAAATGTGAAAGCATGCAGTTTCTGAATTACATGTGCTGATAGATGATTAGAAATAGTCTTTTTGTACATGTATTTGAAAACAATATTATTATGCTGTATTTTCTTTCAACCCCCAACTTGACCAAAAAAAAAGATAGTAAAAGCTAAAATGAATTTATGAAAATTATACTTAATAAAAAAAAACATAGCAGGGCGGCAGGTGAGTTTTCAAACAATACATGTATTTCACATTGCAGTGAAACCTGTGGAAACTGACTGTGCTAAAGACCAGATTATAGTGTTGGTCTAGACAGGGTTCTGGTTTATCAAGGTTCAAAGTACATCAAATTTGAGTATTCAGGACCATGGATAATGTCGGTATTTAGAGGTTTGTCGGTTTACCCAGGTGTTGGTATTTACAGGTTTCCTGATTTGTAAATAAAATTTGTGGTATTACAGAAACCAGAATAAAGAAAATATAACCCCTCATTGTGCCCCGTAATCTTATTGACCAGTAGCCCAGCTACTGATGGCTATTGCAGTTCTGCATGGTCAGTGATTGAGATGGCTGGCCTATGGTTGGGGGTGTGACAGGTGCCTGTGAATATAACAGTCCACTTATACTATGTGTCAGAATGGCTCAGTCCATTTTATATTTAATCAATGCAGTCACTCTTACTCACAATCAGTTTACCTGATGTAGAAATGAGTCAGCTATAGATCATATCATTTCGTTGAGGGATAATTTTGACTAGTTCCAAATCCAGATAATTAGCAGTATTTAATTTATAGGCTGCAAATTTTCATTTCTATTCTACCTAAAAATTTATTTCATTATTTTCGTCCTGCCAAAAATTGTTGTTTTTTCTCTTAACCTTAAATCCGAGATATAAATTCCAAAACAGATTAATACAGTAACTCCATCTCAGAAATACATACATATAAACTCATTCAGAAATACATGCCTCAACCTCAGAAATACATACATCTCAAACTCAGAAATACATACGTATAACTCACTCAGAAATAGATGTGCCTCAACCTCAGAAGTTCATGTGCCTGAACTTCAGAAATACATGTGCTTGAACCTCAGAAATACACGTGCTTGAACGTCAGAAATACATGTGCACGAACCTCAGAAATACATTTACATCAACCTCTGATATAAATTAGCATCAACCTCAGAAATACATTTGTATCATCCTCAGAAATACATATTCAGCATCATCATAAATACATTTGCATCAACCTCAGAAATACATAGATCTGCATCAACCTCAGAAATACATTTGTATCAACCTGCAAATACATACATCTGCATCAACCTCAGAAATACATTTGTATCAACCTCAGAAATACATATACAATTATCTCAGAAATACATGTGCATGAATCTTAGGAATACATGTGCATCAACCTCAGAAATACATGTGCCTGTACCTCCGGTGATACATGTACATCAACCTACAAATGTCTGAATCTTAAAAATATACAAAACTGACAACCTCAGAAATACAATGTGCCTATTTTGTATATTCTTAAAGAGTTTTACAAAAGCAAAAGAAAGCTTGAAATCTTCACTTTCTGGACAATTTCCAATTTTATTTTGATTCTGATTTTTTATTTTATAATGTCGGCTTAGGCCCGTAAAACACAAAAATGAATTGGTGTGGCCTAAGGATCGCAAATGTAGGCATGCAATAACTGGAGTGCTATTATATAAGAGAGTTTCCTAGGCCTTCAGCTCTTTGTGAAGTCAAAACAACTTGCACTGCATTCTCTTCCATTTAACAATTTAAAGTGTGGTTAGTTTACAAAAACCCTTATTAATAGGCCCATTTGTTCAACTTTCATTTCATTAGTTCCGACCCGCCTGGCAGATGATCTGTTTTGGTAGAACTAAGACGCTTATTTTGGCACCGGGTAAAAAGGAAATCAATGAAATAAACCACCCTTTCAACTTGTATGAGCCTTTAACAGGCAAAAAATTTCTACAAGCCAAGTACAAAGGTTTAGTGAAGTCTGCTTCCGTAGACTCTTGTTACTAGGAGAGAAGATTAATCTTGATGATGGTGGACCAAAATTGATTGACCTATGACCTACCAAAATCATCCACAAAATGCCGCCAGTAAGGACTATCTTGCCATAGATTTTTTTTATATCACTCAAGAGTACAGAAGATTATTTTCTTGAGGTGTTAATAAATAAAATTTGTACTCTATTGATCAATAATGCATCCAGCTGCAATTCAAATAAACATTTTCTACTTAAAAAAAAGTGTCATAATTCTCCAAAGGTGTACAGAGTTGTCTCCCATTCAGTGTAATGGGAATGAAAAAAAGGCGCCAGCGCCTAAACATAGCGTTAATATAAACATTCGGTTGATAGGATAAGGCCGTAATCTATCTCAGCTCAGAGGGTATTCAACGGAGCCCATGTCTGAAATTACCTCCACTGCCTCAATCTCGACCAATCTCTGCTCTCTTGCAAATTAAACCGAATGAACAGCCAAGCTTTGCAAGGTCACATGACCCTAGATGGCTTCTAAACCCCAGAAAATATATATCCGTGGCTGATGTTGCCGATGAAAAACAAATTCATCATTTTCAGGGGCAATGGCATCGGAACTTGGATAGCAAGTCTGTATGAAGTACTGGCCGGCATGCATGTGCGATGTACTATGTACTCTTAAAGGGGCAAATAAGCTAAAATTGTAACTTGAACGAGATATATGCAAGAAATACCTGTCGACTAGATCTCAATTATTACAAAATCTGGACCTTCACAGGACTTGAATATGATTTCTTAAAAAAATTGACAGGTCTTTCGCAAAACCTGGAAAAATCTCTTTTTTTCTTCTTCTTCTCCAACTGGAAGACTGCATTTCAATAATGCTATGAAGGAGGTTTTCAGTTGACAATTAACAGGGGAAAGGAGGTCTCTGGCTGACAGACACAATAAATCATTAATTCGTCAAGTTTGCGTAGAGCCATTCCGTCAGAAAAATGACAAGAAGGCTAAGCTTGTGCCTTCCTTATTGTTGATGGCGTCGGATCTGGGGCTTACAAAGGCCCCGCAATAGATTCCCTTATATCCTCTCCTTGTCTCCAGTGAAATCCCGGGTTCCCATCTATTATCCCCACGAGACCACGTGTTTTATCCTCCAACCCAAGTCTCATATGGCCAGGAACACATCCCTTCAGAAATCAAATGATGCCCATCTATGAATTTTAAAATCGCGAATTTCTCGGGAGAAAATAAATCACAATCTAGTTGATAAAAACATTAGCCACCAGCGGTGTCTGGCCATAAAGTGAGGGTTAGAGATGCTCCTCAGAGTGATCTTCCTCGAGATTCCCGCAGAGGCTTACGGAATAACTGCATGAATTCAAAACAGGTAATATTTACTGCCTGAGAAAATTAATCATGATTTAATTCCAAAATATCCGACGAAACTTCTGTTTCGGTCCAGCGAAGTGTATGCTAAACGAAATCCATTGGCCAATTTCGAAGCGCCTGCTATATAATAACACGACGTTTCATTTTTCTCTGGGGAGTAGCTTAAGACTATTACGGGTGAAGAAATCATTAGTCACACCAGAAGTTGTTCGGTAAATCCTATTGTATAATGATTTATTATTTTTGCCTAATGGGATAAGCTCATGATCAAATCGGCTTGAAATCCCAAATTTGCAACAGAGCAAATGAAGATAGAAGAAACTAGAGCTAAAATAGGTCAAAAGTGTCCACAGGAACACATATGCCCTGCCATGTACGAGGGCCTTTATTACAGCATATGGGTAATGGATCAGATTCCCATCAACAAATTATTGCCAAATTTCCAAAAATATGTGTGTTCTGCACACCAAGTTCATTTGAGTAATTGGACAGTCCATCAATGCCAAGTCCTCTCTGCAATTTGATTGCAGAAACTAGAGCAACATTTGGAAGCATACTATTGAAAAGATTCTTCATTAACCTGGAATTGCCTGATATTAATATCTTCACAGATGGTTTACCTGTATATTTTTGGTGATTTGGAGGAGTTCTCGAGCCATTGCGTCTATTACATAATCTCATACATTTCATTCGCCCACAGTTGTTTTGAATTAGCATGCCGGTATCTGCAGCCTCACCCTGTGGTTTTCCCTTTGACACCTGATGTCGATTTGAGCTTGACATCAAAGGTAGTCTGGCAAGCAATGAAATTCAAACCAGTGAAACTTAAAATCTTGCAGAGGATTGGCATGATGAACTGACTGAGCATGCTTACTGATTGGTTCGGTTAAGTGGAAACTCCTCCAGCTATTTATATCCAGTTCTACTATGGGTAACTAACGAGTGAGTGAGTGAGTAGGATTTAACGTCGTTTTCAACATTGTTTCAGTCATATCACGACGGTGCCTACATGTGCCAGAACATGAGAGTGTTCACAGTTCCTATTATTCTGGACAGTGATCAGCCCAGTCAGTACAGCAGGGTAACTAACGAAGCCACCATTAGTCACCAATTGGCAATTCTAATATTTATCATTTTTAAGTTGCACTTCCTGTTAGATAACTTAAGTAGCCATAATCTATACCACAAAATTGAAATCATGGATTCATTGTTGAATTGTGATCAATAACATGTATAATTTGACAATCTGAATTGTGATGAATACCATGTATAATTTGACAATCTGATTTGATCACAAAATTGTCTGACCCCGACTCTAGAGTTGATGCAGATTTCTGAGCAGAGAACAAAATAAATATTAACATGTGACTATGTCATGTCGAGAAGCATGAAATATCTCTCCATTCCTTCTGCAAGATTTACCAGGTTAGGGAGAACTAGTAAAATGGAGGTGAAAAAGGTAATTTTGCTTTATAACTTTTGACATATTCATCAGAACGCTTCAGGTGACTTACCTTATACATGTACATGTACATTGTTACATGTCGTAACAGTGGTTAAACAATGAAATTGACCATAGTCAAATTGTTAATAGAGAAAAAAACATGTCTAATCTTTATGCAAATTAGACGACAATTTGTTTTTCAATACCATCCAATACGGATATGTATGTCCATGATCGCCTATGGCGGATGTATCTTCAGACGATATATTCTTGAATTTATTGGACAAAACGACCTTTTTACCTCCATTTTAGAGAGGTGATTCTCTCTAACTTGTTTAGTTTACATCAATGGATATTGGAAAATGCGGTTACATCATTCACAAATTTTACTCGAGATTTCATACAGACTAAACAATGAGGGCACAGGTCTCTGATACGAAAAAACCTTAGTACACGTCTACAGCTTCCAGTCCGAATACGTAGCAATTGTTTGGAAATGTCTGAGATACATTGTCTGTGACAGTCTTTGAATTAAGAAAAGTGCTTTCTGATGATTTCCAAGAAACTAGAGTGCTTCTGATGATTTCCAAGAAACTCGTTCGACATCTGGATCAATATGTCAAATGGAGATCTCAGCGAATGTGTAATGTCACTATCGTTCTCGATACACCGTTGATGTCATCCCAACGACCCATTAGCAGAGAGAGTGACAACTGATTTAACAACAAACCGGGAATAGCATCTTAATAAATCTGGACATAGACTGAAACCTTAGTCTGCCCCACAAAACACTGCCAGCTAAATACTGACTATAAGCACGCCATTAATGACTCGTCATTGCTGTTAATTGGTAATTCTGGTCACACGGCAATAACTGAGTGGTCTGACCTAGGTGAAACGCTTTGATGTCTGGCAGCCGACCATTGAATCAAATTGACCATTCTGTCAGGGAATACCTGAACATTTGTCCACGTCAAGTCCACATAATCTATACATTCCAGCATGCTAAAGTTCGGTAAATTCTGTAACAATTCAATCACAGGAAAATTATTATGACCAGAACATTGGGAGTGAATAAATTTCATTTGAGTACCACTAAATTTCACAGCAGCAGATTTATCTATCACCTCCTAGAATGAATAATGAATGATGTATATACCATTAGACAGTACATACACTGTACAGGAGTAATGAAATTTGTAGATACATGCATGATGTATGTACTATCAGGTGGTGTACATAAATGAATGATGGTGTACATACATGAATGATGTATGTACTATCAGGTGGTGTACATAAATGAATGATGGTGTACATACATGAATGATGTATGTACTATCAGGTGGTGTACATAAATGAATGATGGTGTACATACATAAATGATGTATGTACTATCAGGTGGTGTACATAAATGAATGATGGTGTACATACATAAATGATGTATGTACTATCAGTTGGTGTACATACATAAATGATGTATATACTATCAGTTGGTGTACACACATGAATGTTGTATATACTATCAGTTGGTGTACATACATAAATGATGTATATACTATCAGTTGGTGTACATACATGAATGTTGTATGTACCATCAGTTGGTGTACATACATGAATGTTGTATGTACTATCAGTTGGTGTACATACATGCATAATATATATACTATTAGTTGGTGTACATACATGCATGATGTATATACTATCAGTTGGCAGGGCCTGATCTAGACTTTTAGTTTGGGCACCCTTACCTGGCGCAGAGTGTGATAAGTTATAGTGAAATAGGCCGCGATGTGGGACTGTCGAAGCCCATGGAAGCTGTGGGAGTATTGAATGGTCTAAATACAGCCTGATAACTTAATATTTGGCAATAGTAATTGCATTAATATAGGTTTCAGCCTGTTCAGAGGGAATTTGCTAACAAAAATATTTATTTATTTATTTATTTTTTTTTCTTCTTTTTTTTTTTTCTCATTTGGGCGCCCAAATTCATGGCGCCCAAACCCGTTATAACGGGTTCAAAAACGGCCTGGATCAGGCCCTGGTTGGTGTACATACATGCATGATATATATACTATCAGTTGGTGTACATACATGAATGTTGTATGTACTATCAGTTGGTGTACAACATACATGCATAATATATACTATTAGTTGGTGTACATACATGCATGATGTATATACTATCAGTTGGTGTACATACATAAATGATGTATATACTATCAGTTGATGTACATACATAAATGTAGTTGCTGTACATACATGCATAATATATACTATTAGTTGGTGTACATACATGCATGATGTATATACTATCATACTATGGTGTACATGCATGTGTGATGTATATACTATCAGTTGGTGTACATACATGCATGATGTATATACTATCAGTTGGTGTACATACATGCATGATGTATATACTATCAGTTGGTGTACAGACATGCATGATGTATATACTATCAGTTGGTGTACAGACATGCATGATGTATGTACTATCAGGTGGTGTACATACATGCGTGATGTATGTACTATCAGGTGGTGTACATACATGCATGATGTATGTACTATCAGGTGGTGTACAGACATGCATGATGTATATACTATCAGGTGGTGTACATACATGCATGATGTATATACTATCAGTTGGTGTACAGACATGCATGATGTATATACTATCAGTTGGTGTACAGACATGCATGATGTATGTACTATCAGGTGGTGTACATACATGCGTGATGTATGTACTATTATGTGGTGTACATACATGCATGATGTATATACTATCAGTTGGTGTACAGACATGCATGATGTATGTACTATCAGGTGGTGTACATACATGCATGATGTATATACTATCAGTTGGTGTACAGACATGCATGATGTATATACTATCAGTTGGTGTACAGACATGCATGATGTATGTACTATCAGGTGGTGTACATACATGCGTGATGTATGTACTATTATGTGGT
Organism: Hanleya hanleyi; assembly: GCA_036873755.1. NCBI lineage: Eukaryota > Metazoa > Mollusca > Polyplacophora > Lepidopleurida > Hanleyidae > Hanleya > Hanleya hanleyi. Next base: position 129,020 of record JAVTVY010045781.1, on the reverse strand, counting down.
GTACATACATGCATGATGTATATACTATCAGTTGGTGTACAGACATGCATGATGTATGTACTATCAGGTGGTGTACATACATGCATCATGTATGTACTATCAGGTGGTGTACATACATGCATGATGTATGTACTATTATGTGGTGTACATACATGCATGATGTATGCACTATCAGTTGGTGTACAGACATGCATGATGTATATACTATCAGTTGGTGTACATACATGAATGTTGTATGTACTATCAGTTAAAAAACATCAGGGCTTCGTGTTTAGCGCGCGTGATAGCTCACCTGCACGCAAACACTCGCGTAAATTCATGTCACGAGAGTGATTTTAGCTCACATAAACTGTCATATTTGATATTGTTTATATTGCAATCACTCGCCCGACTTTCAAATACCCTCTCCTGAATATTTTGACGTGAGCTGTTTTTAGCTCGCGCACTAATTCTAAACACGAAGCCCTGTACATACATGCATAATATATACTATTAGTTGGTGTACATACATGCATGATGTATATACTATCAGTTGGTGTACATACATAAATGATGTATATACTATCAGTTGGTGTACATACATAAATGTTGTATGTACTATCAGTTGGTGTACATACATAAATGTTGTATGTACTATCAGTTGGTGTACATACATGCATAATATATATACATTAGTAGAGACCCCAACAGCCGTATGAGCTGCCATGCGAATTGCGTGTGTAAACACAAATTATGTGGTGTCGGAAAAGGTCATAAAACATGAATTTCTGCCTTAATTAACTGTGAAAATTACTTGGATTAAGTAAATATAATGTTCTGTTGTCGATGGTATTTGAATTAGTCCATAAAATGTTTCGTCATCGGCAGAGAGCAGTTCTGGAGTTCACTTCATTTTGCACACGCGTCTGGTCGCCGTGGAAAATGGCGACGCATTTTTAAAAGTCCTCAACTTGCATGATCCCTTACGATATGAGCCAGTGGGTTTTTCCCTTTCAATTTGGTCTTAAAATTCTCATAATTTCTCACAGAATATCGCAAGAATATTAACTCGATCAAAACGTGCTTCAGTTTTTTCATAGCCCGTTTTGCGGCCCTTTTGCGTGACCGCGAATGCTGTCTCCGATGAGAATGACCGAGTTAACAGTGGCAGTCCGTTATTTAAATGTTCGTGTCATTGTTCTGACTGATAAATGAATAGAAATTGCACTGGCTCATGTCGTAATCCCGAATTTATTTAGACTTGTACGTCCCGCGAAGAGCAAAACGTCTTGTTGTTCCACGTAACCAGGGGTAACGAGGTCATGACACCAGATGGCGTCTCCCGTCTAAAATGGCGGCACCCTTTTGATAGCGTTTGTTGAGGTTGAATGCTGGCGAAAAACGATCTATTTTGCTCTAAATTTTGCGCTATTGTTACTGTTTAATGTATAAATTAATATGTGATATCTCAGAATGTATTACAATGTCAATTTCCACGACAGTAAATATCTCGCAAGTCGTTTGATGGTTTACCATGGAATTCTCCTTACCACGTCCAGCTGGTACAGCATGCGGTTGACGTTTTCGCGGGTATTGAGAAAACAGCTCCACTCATGTTAGTAGTAATCTCCCTTGAATTGAACTTGAAAGCGTGGACTAAACTTGCAATTTGAAACAAAGCAGTTGAAATGTTGAATTTATTTCGCCAGAATAATATTTCTTAAAATGTTTTATGATTAAAAAAAATTAATAGCGTATAAAATAGTCGTGATGAAGTAAGTTTTATCAGTCTGTGTTACTTTATTTTATTTTACAACAACAACAACATTTTTTTAACTCCACTCACTGGAACGTTTTTCCTTCTGGCTGACAATGGTGCTTCATCTACTTTACTACAGAATGAACAAAAGGAAATGTGGGCTCTTCAACTGATTTGATTTAAAATAATTATCAATTAATTTATTTCTTATCACTTTTATTAGAAAATTAGAATATACATCATCAAGTAAAATGAATGTTCCATACTGAGTAAGACATTTATGGAAATGAACTCCTCATTAATGAATGTCAGTGGGTAGAGATAATTATGTGGGGTGGCAATATTCAGGTTGTCCATGGGTTCAATCTTTTTCTCAATAAAATTCAAGTTCACATTTAGGAATTTTGGTGACATTTGATACCTGTTTCAATGCAGGTACCCTGGTACTATAGTAAAACGCTGTTCCATTATGCAAATTTATGCAAATTAGGCAGCCAAATATTGCCGCGGCGTCGACAAAATGCCCACCAGCAGAACTGGCATGTTCAAAAACCCCTGACTACCAAATTTTATTAAAATTGTCCTGAAATTAAAAGAAAGGAAAACGTTTTTGTAGAAATTTACTCATAATTGTGTACAATTTTACCCATTAATCTCCCATTGTTTTAACATAGACTGATTTCTGATAAACCACTGGAATAAAATAACTTCAAAAATCTGCATAAAATCAAGTTTTGATTCGTTTTCGAAAATTTAAAAAGCGTTGAACTTCAAAAAATGCCTCCTATGAAATCAAATCTAAACTAGTCCAAAATAAATAAGATGAAAAAACTGTTGGGGTCTCTAACATTAGTTGGTGTACACATGTGTGATGTATATACTATCAGTTGGTGTACATACATGCATGATGTATATACTATCAGTTGGTGTAGACATGCATGATGTATGTACTATCAGATGGTGTACATACATGCATAATATATATACTATTAGTTGGTGTACATACATGTGTGATGTATATACTATCAGTTGATGTACATACATGCATGATGTATATACTATCAGATGGTGTACATACATGCATAATATATATACTATTAGTTGGTGTACATACATGTGTGATGTATATACTATCAGTTGGTGTACATACATGCATGATGTATATACTATCAGATGGTGTAGACATGCATGATGTATGTACTATCAGATGGTGTACAGACATGCATGATGTATGTACTATCAGATGGTGTACATACATGCATGATGTATGTACTATCAGGTGGTGTACATACATGCATCATGTATGTACTATCAGATGGTGTACATACATGCATGATGTATGTACTATTATGTGGTGTACATACATGCATGATGTATGCACTATCAGTTGGTGTACAGACATGCATGATGTATATATCAGTTGGTGTACATACATGCATGATGTATATACTATCAGTTGGTGTACTTACATGCGTGATGTATGTACTATTATGTGGTGTACTTACATGCATGATGTATATACTATTATGTGGTGTACTTACATGCATGATGTATGTACTATTATGTGGTGTACTTACATGCATGATGTATATACTATCAGGTGGTGTACTTACATGCATGATGTATGTACTATTATGTGGTGTACTTACATGCATGATGTATATACTATCAGGTGGTGTACTTACATGCATGATGTATGTACTATCAGGTGGTGTACTTACATGCATGATGTATATACTATCAGGTGGTGTACTTACATGCATGATGTATATACTATCAGGTGGTGTACTTACATGCATGATGTATATACTATCAGGTGGTGTACTTACATGCATGATGTATGTACTATCAGGTGGTGTACTTACATGCATGATGTATATACTATCAGGTGGTGTACTTACATGCATGATGTATATACTATCAGGTGGTGTACTTACATGCATGATGTATATAATATTAGGTGATGTACATACATGTAATTGTATTTCTTCATAATGAAAACCAGAAATTGTTAATTTGCTATTTTTTTTCTTCAAAACTTTTATTTTATAATCACAAAGATTTTTCTAGTGCACATTTCGTAACTCAAACAACTCACAACAACATAATTCTTCCATTTATATTTCTGTAATTTCCTGTTAATCCCCTTTCAGAAGATCTATGTGTTCCTGTTTTAATGGAAGACTATATCACAACATACAGACCGGTCCACCATGTACGACATGCAAGTCTGATGAAGATCGAAGAAATGAGGATTTACGGAGACAGAGACAGAAGGAAGAGCTACGACCCATCCATGTCTAAACCACCACAGACTTCAGCGATCTCGGGTGATATCAACGGGGAAAGGGCTGTTCTCGGGAGATAGTTCAAATCAATGCACCTCGGGAATCAATAGATACAGGCTTGGAATTACTACACTCCACGGACAGTAACAAGGTGCTGTCGTGTTAAGCTGGTATGAGACGTACCAGAGTCTTCGCTTCGCTCACAATAAAACACGTGTACGCGTGAGTCCATTACCAGAAAACTAATTCGGCAAATTTCCACAAATTTCTTTTCGGAGTAACACCTATTAGCGGCGAGAGGATCACAATTCTGCTTAATCCATCGAAATTCAGTTTGTGCTTTGTACGTCGATAGTAATTCAGTTTGAAATTTCAACGACTCGATGGATATTAGAGTCCACGCGGACAACCAGTCACCATGGCAGAAGATCAATGCTAGAATATATATGGGTCAATATCACAAGCAGCCTGCCAACGGAACCCTTTGTCCAAGTCACATCCTGGATTCATCTCTAATGACATTGCCACCAGCTGAACCAATCAGAAACCATACTTACCTACTCAACTTAACCAATAACATGAAAGCTCCTTTACGGTTTAATTAACAGCCCTAATTGCAATTAGGAAAGGTTACACAAGCAGAAACTTTGGGTTGCCTTTTCTGTACTTTTTTTTCTGTCACACTTTACGATACAGTAACTGATTTTACAGAACGGGGGTTATCAAAACTGCTGTCTCATATTTTATGTCAGTAAAGGTTAAAATCAAAACTTCAAATATTTCACATGGATTCAGATTTATCACTTGTTCAATTACCCCCACTGGATACTGCAATGTAATCCAATCATTTAATTAGACAATTAGTGTATTCAATTTTGATAGTAGCCCTTAGTAGGCAAATATCCATGGCAAAATCACCTTCATGCTTGATTTATCACTCCAGATTTTAATTGGAATATCAATCAAGCTGTCAGTTCCAGAGCATGATAAATAATCTTTTCACAGACTATGATTGGTTGGGTGTCTAAAAAATAAACCAATGGCATTGGTTGCATTGTTTTGGAATCAACCAATGGCATTGGTTGCATTGTTTTGGAATCAACCAATCAGGAATCTTGTGGCTGGAAGGCATTACATGAATAATTTTTAGTTTCTAAAATAACCCATCGAATTATAAGTTTATAATTTTCTAAATTCTTTCTTTCTGCATGATCAATGCTTTTCCAAAATAAATATTAAAATCTGGCGGAAAAATCAAATTTGAAAAATATTTATATTTAGTAGATATTTTTTTAATGATATAAATTAAACTTCATTGTCAATGCAATCAACTGAGATGATCTTGAAACAGGCTACACCAAAATGGTGCATGGTTTTTCTGCAGCCTGTTACATTATTGGATCAACGAGGCTCATGGGATTAAAAAAAGGTTCAAATGCATAAGAAAAGAGATTGTAAACACATATATGGAAGTTTTAAATCATGAACTGTACAGTGCCATGATGAGCGGAGCAAATACGACACATTTTATGTGAAATAGCCATAAATACATGTAAACTATGGATGAGTAAATTCATACATGTAAACTATGGATAAGTAAATCCATACATGTAAACTATGGATAAGTAAATCCATACATGTAAACTATGGATCAGTAAATTCATACATGTAAACCATGGATAAGTAAATCCATACATATAAACTATGGATAAGTAAATCCATGCACATAAGGAGACGGACTATTCCGAAGAATCACAGAGAAACAAACTGGTGCAATTTAATTAGACTGTTGATACATGAAAATGGGCAAATCTCGTATTTGACTGCATCTGATTCAATAATGTGGCGATTATTCGGGGTTCTGCTGGAAATGTGAAATGCCAAGACTTGTATAGACAGTCATTATCGATGTATGAGCTAATATGGAAGTTTCCAAGCTGTCACAGTAAGCATATTTGCCCTGTTCAGTAGTGGGTATTTTAGTCAAGTGGACTAGACAAAATGCATGCCACAGATTGCAGCTATTATGCAGTCATACAATGTATCGCAACTGTGGCAATGTCATATCATGATGTTGTGTAAGAATCTGATAAGATGACAGCATCATGACATCAACCAAGAACATTACAAATTATACACCGCATGCATGACTTTACAATAGTAAATTTTGCATTGAGCATGGATATGTATAAATACAACAAATAACATTGAAATGATTTGTCTGACAAGCCGCCGAGCCCAGTTTTGAAGTTCTTGGAATTGCTGTTTGCTCAATTTAATGTTTCATGATGCCTTTATCTCTTTTCTGGTTTTCCATTCACATATTTTGTCTCCCTTGATTTGAGCACCCAATAGTGGTCAATGACAAATTACTGCTCAGAAAATTCACCACTGACTGATGTTGGCAGAGATCAAGCCCCAAAATCAGTATTTTATCATGGTATACCAACAGCAACAAAAGTGTGATATGGAAATGAAAGTGATTAATTGATCGGTCATGGTTAGTGGAGCCTGTTATTACCAGTAATTGGTTCTAAGTGAATTTGTGGTGTTATATGTTATGCCCATTCAACTGGACACTGGTCAAACTGTTCGACACCGGTCAATTTACTTATATGGATATCCAGGGAAGAAAAATGTTTTTGATGTGAAGCTGATCAATTGACAATTAACGTCATACATGTAGGAACAAATAGTCAATTGGACAGTTGATAGAGCATGATATTGTAGATTAGTGCCTGTAATACATGTACTACATGTAAGCAGTGATAATTGGTATTCATGTATATAGTCCTTTCTGCCTGAATTTCAGGGTTCCTACTCTTTGTGAAAGGCAAAATTCTAGGACTTTTCCCTTTGTGAAAGGCAAAATTCTAGGACTTTTGCAGGTCCATACAATCTTTTTCCAGCGCCTTTAACTAAATTTTCCTGGACATTTTTCAACACCTTTTACCACGATTCATTCAGCGAATTCAACAATGTACATTAGAATGATATGAATATGTATTTTAACTATCACGCTTCATACAGATCAGACTAGATCGATCAATAAATTCAGTTTGTTGCAAAGAAATTCCAGTAATTAATCGTGGCAGATATATTGGGGGGAGAGAGGACAATAAAATACAAGGACTTTTCCAGGAATCTTTACAAATATTGTCAGGAAAGAAGGATTTCCAGGTCCTGGAATTTATTTTCTCAGAATTCAAGGGAATCCAGGACCCATACGAACCCTCGAAATTATGATATCGGACTGATCCATACATACATGAGCAGTGTGACTAACGTCACAGGACCTACGAAGTACAGTAGGCATTAGGACTCGAACGCGAACAAAAATCAAAAATCACCAGAAATTTCCATCAAAAATAGGTCAGCTCAGAACTTGTTGGTAACAGTCTCCTAATGCGCCTTCATTCCAAAATAAATAACGATCACCGATTTAATTTTACATTTTTTTTTAAAGGAAACAGATTGAATAATATAGGTTCACTAGATTTCAAGCTTTACGTGTGAAAATACATCTACATCTCTTTAGTGGTTTTTAGTGCCCTTGTCCAGGGTCAAAACAACTTTTTAAATCACATTATTTTCCCAACAATACACCAAATTTTTATATATAGTACTATAGTATAGAAAGGTAGCATTTATGTAGTTTACGGTAATTCAACTCGAGACCAACACCTTCTATGCACAAGATAATAATGATTCTATGTGATTCTCCTGAGCATAACCGGTACAAAGACGAATAAATAGCGTCTCTACATCACGTTGTTATCTAGATATATGAGACAACACATTTTGGGTATCGGCAATCTGATGAATGTACTATTCCGGTTTCCTTGTTTCACATTATATTCTATGGCAGTTGATCGGTGATTTTCTTTATGATAAACGTTAAACCACCTCAGCTTCGTTGTGCAAACAGCGCTGAATTTTTGAGGGTATATGCAGTAGGGTATTTTTAGCCGGAGAGTAACTGATAGGCCTAGTCATTAAATGCGATAAAACGCTGGAGCAAAACGGACCACAGTTTTCTTGGCAATGATGACATGTTTGGATGTGAAACAGGATACACGCTACAGGCTACAGCTTACATATATATAACAATATACTGAAGTGTTAATTATAAATCTAATTTTAATCAGAATTATTTCAGATCAGAACTTGCTGGTAACAATGTCCTAATGCACGTTCATGCCAAAAATCAAGGTTCTAATGTCAACGGTTCTCCTTATTTTGCCGACGAAAGGATTCGGATGGACTGACTCACTCACTCATTACCGGACAATTTGCGATCTGTAGCCTACTTCGTAGGAATATGTTCTTCCCAAGCTTCTTGGAGATTAAAATTGTCGCTGTCAGAAAAATGGAAGACGGCTACGACAGAAATCACATTTTTCCAAGAATTTGACAAATTATATCTGTTGAACATACACGTTCTCAAGGCCTTTCAAAGTAGTGTACATATAAACCCTGCAGTTTATTGGGACCAAAAATGCATGAACAGGTTGCATCTATTATGCAGTTTTATACACGTAGGTATTTGTATGTATGATAAATGGCTATAGACTCAGTGACTGGTATATTTGCCATCAGGGATCAATCAGTGCAAAATATATCCATACATAACATGACAACTGTATTCCCTGCACGCCCTAAGGAAAGCTGGACAAGAATGAAGCAGACAGGCTGCTTCTGTAGACAATTTTATTGACTGAGTAACATTACACTTGAGATTTGTACTGCGCTAAATACATGTAGTCTAATCACTAAATTCAAATTTGATCCCCCCAATTCTGGAGGGACTCCAAGCTTGATCAGTATTTTAGTAAATTGGATCCGCTCCTGAATGTACCAATAAATCCATGTATACAGTTGTGTTTTTCTAAAATAATCCAATATATTTTATCAACTCTGATTACCTTTGAGTGGAACAAAAATGCATTTGATTTAATTATTAGGAAGTTGACCTTAGATGATATTATGAGAACCTCTTAATTCAAAATTTGAAAAATTTGCGTAAACAAAAATTGTTCTGGGGTTAAGTTTTGTGTAACCAATTTTTTGGTTGTACGAGCTCCTACTTTGCGTGACCAATTGGTTGTGTAAAACAGTCTGTTTACAGGAATTCTGGACACTGATGTATGGTAGAGTCTAACAGCAATTGGAAATGAAACTCTCGTTGAAATAAAGTAAGGTATTTTGTGCTTTTTGGATTCCAATTCACTATTCAAATGAACAAGCGTTCTGATAACCCCGACATCTCGCCTTGCGGGGTCATCCGCCAAAGGTGCAGCAGTATTGAAAGCATACATGTAGAGCAAACAATAAGGTCTGGAATAAGTGATGCGGTACAGACAATAATGTCTGGAATAGATTATCTGGTACAGACAATAACATCAGTCCCATGTGGGATTACTGGCAAAAGTTAATCCCATGTAGGATGGATAGGTCAGTGCAGTCGGATTACTGGTACATAGGGCATTCCAGTGTGAGATTACTGCTGGGTGGACCAGTCCCATGTTATTACTGATGGATAGTCCTCTGTGGGATTACTGCTGGATAGTCCAGTCCCAAGTGGGATTACTACCATCACCATGATGGTATGGATGGTAGTGATGGTATGGATGGTAGTGATGGTATGGATGGTATTGATGGTAGTGATGGTATGGATGGTAGTGATGGTATGGATGGTAGTGATGGTAGGAATGGTAGTTATGGTATGGATGGTAGTGATGGTATGGATGGTATTGATGTTAGTGATGGTATGGATGATAGTGATGGTATGGATGGTAGTGATGGTAGGAATGGTAGTGATGGTATGGATGGTAGTGATGGTATGGATAGTAGTGATGGTAGAAATGGTAGTGATGGTATGGATGGTAGTGATGGTATTGATGGTAGTGATGGCATGGATGGTAGTGATGGTAGTGATGGTAGGAATGGTATGGATGTAGTGATGGTATGATGGTAGTGATGGTATAGATGGTAGTGATGGCATGGATGGTAGTGATGGTAGGAATGGTATGGATGGTAGTGATGGTATGGATGGTAGTGATGGTATGGATGGTAGTGATGGTAGGAATGGTAGTTATGGTATGGATGGTAGTGATGGCATGGATGGTAGTGATGGTATGGATGGTAGTGATGGTATGGATGGTAGTAATGGTATGGATGGTAGTAATGGTATGGATGGTAGTGATGGTAGTGATGGTAGGAATGGTATGGATGGTAGTGATGGTATGGATGGTAGTGATGGCATAGATGGTAGTGATGGCATGGATGGTAGTGATGGTAGTGATGGTAGGAATGGTATGGATGGTAGTGATGGTATGGATGGTAGTGATGGTATGGATGGTAGGAATGGTAGTTATGGTATGGATGGTAGTGATGGCATGGATGGTAGTGATGGTAGTGATGGTATGGATGGTAGTGATGGTAGGAATGGTATGGATGATAGGAATGGTAGTGATGGTATGGATGCTAGTGATGGTATGGATGGTAGTGAAGGTAGGAATGGTATGGATGGTAGTGATGGTATGGATGGTAGTAATGGTATGGATGGTATGGATGTGATGGTATGGATGGTAGTGAATGTATGGATGGTAGTGATGGTATGGATGGCAGTGATGGCATGGATGCTAGGAATGGTAGTTATGGTATGGACGGTAGTGATGGTATGGATGGTAGTGATGGTATGGATGGTAGGATGGCATAGATGGTAGTGATGGTATGGATGGTAGGGATGGTAGTGATGGTATGGATGGTAGTGATGGTAGGAATGGCAGCGATGGTATGGATGGTAGTGATGGTATGGATGGTAGTGATGGTATGGATGGTAGTGATGGTATGGATGGTAGTGATGGTATGGATGGTAGTAATGGTAGTTATGGTATGGATGGTAGTGATGGTATGGATGGTAGTGATGGTATGGATGGTAGTGATGGTAGGAATGGTATGGATGGTAGTGATGGTATGGATGGTGGGAATGGTAGGAATGGTAGTGATGGTATGGATGGTAGTGATGGTATGGATGGTAGTGATGGTATGGATGGTAGTGTGATGGTATGGATGGTAGGAATGGTATGAATGGTAGTGATGGTATGGATGGTAGTGATGGTATGGATGGTATGGATAGTAGTGATGGTATGGATGGTAGTGATGGTATGGATGGTAGGAATGGTATGAATGGTAGTGATGGTATGGATGGTAGTGATGGTATGGACGGTAGTGATGGTATGGATGGTAGTGATGGTATGGATAGTAGTGATGGTATGGATGGTAGTGATGGTATGGATGGTAGTGATGGTAGGAATGGTAGTGATGGTATGGATGGTAGTGATGGTATGGATGGTAGTGATGGTAGGAATGGTATGGATGGTAGTGATGGTACGGATGGTAGGAATGGTATGAATGGTAGTAATGGTATGGATGGTAGTGATGGTATGGATAGTAGGAATGGTATGAATGGTAGTGATGGTATGGATGGTATGGATGGTATGGATAGTAGTGATGGTATGGATGGTAGTGATGGTGTGGATGGTATGGATGGTAGTGATGGTATGGATGGTAGGAATGGTATGAATGGTAGTGATGGTATGGATGGTAGTGATGGTATGGATGGTATGGATAGTAGTGATGGTATGGATGGTAGTGATGGTATGAATGGTAGTGATGGTATGGATGGTAGTGATGGTATGGATGGTAGGAATGGTATGAATGGTAGTGATGGTATGGATGGTAGTGATGGTATGGATGGTATGGATAGTAGTGCTGGTATGGATGGTAGTGATGGTATGGATAGTAGGAATGGTATGAATGGTAGTGATGGTATGGATGGTAGTGATGGTATGGATGGTAGTGATGGTATGGATGGTAGGGATGGTATGGATGGTAGTGATGGTATGGATGGTAGTGATGGTATGGATGGTATGGATAGTAGTGATGGTATGGATGGTAGTGATGGTATGGATGGTAGGAATGGTATGGATGGTAGTGATGGTATGGATGGTAGTGATGGTAGGAATGGTAGCGATGGTATGGATGGTAGTGATGGTATGGATGGTAGTGATGGTAGGAATGGTAGTGATGGTATGAATGGTAATGATGGTATGGATGGTAGTGATGGCATGGATGGTAGTGATGGTATGGATGGTAGTGATGGTAGGAATGGTAGCGATGGTATGGATGGTAGTGATGGTAGTGATGGTATGGATGGTAGTGATGGTATGGATGGTAGTGATGGTAGGAATGGTAGTGATGGTATGGATGGTAGGGATGGGATGGTAGTGATGGCATGGATGGTAGTGATGGTATGGATGGTAGTGATGGTAGGAATGGTAGCGATGGTATGGATGGTAGTGATGGTATGGATGGTAGTGATGGTATGGATGGTAGTGATGGTAGGAATGGTAGCGATGGTATGGATGGTAGTGGTGGTATGGATGGTAGTGATGGTATGGATGGTAGTGATGGTATGGATGGTAGTGATGGTATGGATGGTAGTGATGGTATGGATGGTAGTGATGGTATGGATGGTAGTGATGGTAGGAATGATAGTTATGGTATGGATGGTAGTGATGGTATTGATGGTATGGATGGTATGGATGGTATGGATGGTAGTGATGGTAGGAATGGTATGGATGGTAGTGATGGTATGGTGGAATGGTGGATGGTGATGGTAGTAGGTATGGATGGTAGTGATGGTATGGATGGTAGTGATGGTATGGATGGTATCACAGGTACATCTTTTAATCATAAGAAACATGTGTACCAAGTTTCATAATCATTCAATGACAGCTGACAACTGCAGCAAACTGTGGTGTACAGATGTACATGTGCACTTCGGCTAAACGCAAAACTCAATCAGTTGCCATAATTTGGAGAAAAATTAATATTTCATCTCAAAAATAGCACAAATAAATCCTCCAATCATAAGAAACATTTGTACCAAGTTTCGTAATCATCCAATGAGAGCTGACAACTGCAGCAAACTTATCATGTACATGTATATGTATACATGTAGAGGCCTACATGTACAATTTACCTAAACAGAAAACTTTTCATTTGCCATAATTTGGAGAAAAATTAATATTTCTTGTCAAAAATAGCACAGGTACATCCTCTAATCATAAGAAACATGTGTACCAAGTTTCATAATCATCCAATGACAGCTGACAACTGGAGCAAAGTTACCATGTAGATGTATATGTATACATGTAGAGGCCTGTATGTACAATTTACCTAAACAGAAAACTCTTCATTTGCCATAATTTTGAGAAAAATTAATATTTCTTCTCAAAAATAGCACAGGTACATCCTCTTATCATAAGAAACATGTGTACCAAGTTTCATAATCATCCAATGACAGCTGACAACTGGAGCAAACTTACCATGGACATGTATATATGTACAATTTACCTAAACAGAAAACTCTTCATTTACCATAATTTGGAGAAAAATTAATATTTCTTGTCAAAAATAGCACAGGTACATCCTCTAATCATAAGAAACATGTGTACCAAGTTTCATAATCATCCAATGACAGCTGACAACTGGAGCAAAGTTACCATGTAGATGTATATGTATACATGTAGAGGCCTACATGTACAATTTACCTAAACAGAAAACTCTTCATTTGCCATAATTTTGAGAAAAATTAATATTTCTTCTCAAAAATAGCACAGGTACATCCTCTTATCATAAGAAACATGTATACCAAGTTTCATAATCATCCAATGACAGCTGACAACTGCAAGAAACTTTCCAAGTACAGATTTACATGTGCACTTCAGCTAAACGCAAAACTCATTCATAGGGATTTTAACATTAGAGTACCCCAGGGGTAGTACCCCCAGGTGGCATACCCACCCCCCATATTTTTTATATTTTTTTTATATTTTTTCTAATTTTTCTAGATTTTTTTTTAACTTGCTAAACCAAAAACCCATTCATTTCCAGGCAGGGGACACCGACACCGACACCGACACCGACGACGACATCCTCTTTCCCCCTCTCACAATATCTCCCCTTTACTTCGTAAGGCGAGATAAAAACGGGAGATGTGTTACAAGATTCGATTGTGGAACATCTGCTTCAGTAGTATTGTTATTATCCATATTGCGAGGATTGGGTACACACAAACTGGTCCATGATTATCGCAGTGCTGAACAGAAAACTAGTATAAACAACTTGACAATTAATTTTGAACAAACATATACACAAACGAAATACAGGACTGAAAGAAAACTATGTACATATACGGCTCTACATAATGGCAATTGCCAAACATATGTAGTGTGGACGGCCGTCCGCTCAATCAATGACACTGTAGCGTTGATTACGTAATTAAACGGTAACTAACAAGCTGGTAGACAGATATAATCTGGCACTGAATACACTGGAATATGAACGAGCGTTCCCGAACTTTGTAGTTAGAGAGAACAATATTGGCAACAATATTCTCAATGTATCTATTAAAACTACAAGTTAAAACAACATGACGTTTAAATCTTTAACTTCTTTTACATTTCCAGAATAATGTCACCAAATGTATTTTTTAAAATCCAACTTGAGTTTCTAGGTTCAGTACTAAAATTAATGTGTAGACAATTAGGGACGTTCAGTCCAAGCTTCCAGATCTTACACCAGATATAGATGTTATCGATATTAGCTTGAAGCTGTTTACAATCATCGATATTTTTTCACAGACTTAGCAAAATTGCTATCGTCAGCAAAATGCAGACATCCAGAATTCCTTAAAACAAAGGGTAAATCGTTTATAAAAATCACAAATGGGACCGATCTTTAAATTGAACCTCCAGTCTCAGTAACAACCATTTATAACAACTCTCTTTTGCATGTTTGACAGCTAAGACTTCAGCCGTTGAAACCATAAAACCGTAATTTGAACAATACACGATCATGACAAACAGTGCCAAATGCTTTCGAAAAATCTGCATCGTGGGATAGAGGTCATCAGGTTTAAGACCTATTTATGGTAATGTCGGAAGATTGTCAGTGTACCATTCATAAGAACGAGAGACTGTGTCCGGATTCTGACTGTGATCTTTGTAGCGACATGTCTGGCGACAGGTCTGTTGACAGTGACCTGGGAGATTATTGGATTGTTGACCGTGACATTGGCAGTGACAAGACTGTTGGCCATAAACTTGCCTATGATGGATTGTTGAACATGATCTTGGCAATGACAGGACTGTTGACAGTGACCTGGGAGATTATTGGATTGTTGACCGTGACATTGACAGTGACAAGACTGTTCGCCATAAACTTGCCTATGATGGATTGTTGAACATGATCTTGGCAATGACAGGACTGTTGAAAGTGACCTGGGAGATTATTGGATTGTTGACCGTGACATTGACAGTGACAAGACTGTTGGCCATAAACTTGCCTATGATGGATTGTTGAACATGATCTTGGCAATGACAGTACTGCTGTCCATGATCCTGGTGGTGACTGGGCTCTTTTGGTCATGAACCTGGTGAATATCTGACTGTTGGGCCGCCATGATATTGTCCATGACGGGATTGCTGTCTATGGCCTTGATGACTGGATTGCTGATCATGACCATGGCTATGCCAGAACTGTTGGCCAAGAGTTTGTCCCAGCGGTGAAATAGTAAACAACAAATACCACACTGGAGATTCAATCATTGGAACTCTCGGGGTTTTGCCGAAATAATTGGAACTTTCGGATCGGCAACGTTATTCATCGGGTAAAAATGGCGGTCTCGGAGCAAAACTTTCTGCCCAGCGATAAAATTTGTCTCGAGGTGGAAGAGCCATTAGTGTACGTACCCCAGGGTACCCACCAGTGGGTGATCCGCATAGTTAGGAATCTTTCAGGTTAACGTAAAGGGTGCGCTGGCGTCTGGGGTTTATTGGCGAAGCTCCACAAATGCGCTAGCCACACATGCCTTCGTACTTTTGGCGCTAGGTCGAGTGTAAACGAGCATCAAATCCCAGCCCCGGCTTTATCTTCACTGCGCACCATCAAGAAACTCAAGTACACTTTGGTTTGCGATCAAATCATCAACTGTCGAACGTTGTTTCGTCCTCATTTGGATCTAGTTCAACATTATCATTCGGTAAACGGATCTAACGGGTGGGAGTCGTCGTACTCTCGGGTGATCATGTCATTTTCATTTCCCTAGCGAAAAACTTTACTATACGAATACTGCATGCATGTATTAACGCATCGTCGAATTTAGGTTTTCCGGTAGTCACAAGTTTAATGTGTGAAAGAAATTATCTTTGCCGATTATCGTCTGTTATCATATGGTTTCACGAACCGTGGTCATGCACTCTCCTTGTAAAGTAGTTTTGGTTGGACCTCAAAATCTGGCAGTATCTTTTGCAAACATGGTTTGATAAATTAAATTCTCTACACCATCTGCTTTATATTTTAATTTGCTTACATCGCGAATGTGGCAGCTGCAATATTTCTCTTTTGGAACTATAACTCTCTTCAGTGTTCAGTTTGTTCTCGTAATATGAATCCTAGTATAAGTTAATCATTGAGAACTGACTGTAATGCTTAAGACTGACATCAACCAATTTAGGACCGATCGCGTATTAAACCGGATAGACATATCATGTCAAATAAGAAGTATATCTAATTCGCCTGGTTGTTTATCCCCTCAAGTTTGGTATATACCAGAGACGCACACACAGCATTTTTACTTCGTGAGAACCGTTTATAAATGGACTGTATAGAATGTATGGCACTATAGGATATGCATCTGGATTTATGAATCGATTCCAACACTGTCATGAATATCAATGAGACGAAAATATGATTGTCTACACAGTTTCAAAGACGATACTCCGAGCTTCTCAACAAGATGTAATATGATAAAAGTCATATAATTGTCAACGACAGGCAATCGTTTAACATTTTTCTATCGGTACAATTATAGAAGGGTTACCGACACCATTCGCATATTTTTGCAATGAAGGATTATCCACTTCGTCAGTCTCTCCCAAAACCATGAAAACTATATAATATAGTTTTTTTTGCTGAAATCCCCGCATCCTGTCCCGTCCTTCCTGTCTCCTTCTTGCCTCATGTTATTATATTATTTATGTATATGTCCTTATAAGTTTATGTTTGTTTTCTATTTATGTGGTGCATTTAGCCTTCGGGTATAATAGTGCAAATAAAGTATCTAAAGTATATAATGATAAATTGTCGGGCACAGGTGGACTGGGCCTATGGGGCTTTGGGCAATACTCAGGTTCGGTGCACGCCTTTTTCGATGGCGCTTTGTTCAAGCCTAAAATCAGTACATGGTATTATCCTTCAAGTGATTCAGAAGTCATAACCAATAGCCAACATCCAGAAGCCAAATGTTCGTTCACTGTTGAAGTATTGTAGCCATATTGAATTGATCGGTTACACCATGATTTATAGTCCAGAAACTATGTGAAATACATCAAGGTATGAACAAGGAACAATATTACAGAGGATTTCATAATAGTTTACCAATATATCTTTCAGTGACAAGAAATTACGACTGAATCAAAACATCACATGTAACTTTAAACTTCATGTCTGAAGTTTTCAACTTCTTATAACATGTTTATTTTATTTGGTGTTTTTCTATGATTCTCATTGGCTGTGTGACTGTTTGAAAACCCATCACCAATCAGAGATCAGCATGACAGCCGAAATTAACTTGCAAGTTTGCAACTTCAGACATAACAAAACTGTTCAGCTCCCCACTTGACAGAGCAACAAGGCGTGTTTGTAAACATCACATCAGCCACAAACGGTATTGTATTATGAAATCCCTTGTAAGCAGCATGGTTCCTTATTAAAAACTACTGCATATATCCAAAATGAAATCTGAATATTAAAAAAATCTGGTTAAGCGAAGATAGAAGTGATCAACCGTTCTCTATAGTTCAAACAGGACATCGAGGTAAAAAAAATGAGAATAGTTGTCACCAGAGCCGTCTGCTAATTGAGAATGAAGTCGTTGAGAGTCATGCGAAGATGCACACAATTTTTATTATGAATGTCAATTATTAGCACATTACCTGCTGGTTTACGAATTATTACAATTTAACATATCCTCAAGCCTCATAAAATTTGCATCCTAAACGTACATGAGAGGATATACGGCGTGATCGATAAATAATCGATGATTGAGCAGGAAAATGACGAAAATGAAAACACTTCGACATGATCACCCGAGAGTACGACTACTCCCACCCGTTAGATCCGTTTACCGAATGATAATGTTGAACTAGATCCAAATAAGGGCGAAACAACGTTCGACAGTTGATAATTTGATCGCAAACCAAAGTGTACTATGAGTTTCTTGATGGTGCGCAGTGAAGATCAAGCCGGGATTGGGAATTAATGCCCGTTTACACTCGACCTACCGCCAAAAGTTCGAAAGCGTGTGTGGCTAGCGGATTTGTGGAGCTTCGCCAGTAAACCCCAGACGTCAACGCGCCTTTTACATTACACTGAAGATTCCTAACTACACGGATCACCAACTAGTGGGTACCTTGAGGTACGTACACTAATAGCTCTTCCAAATCGGGCCAAGTTTTATCGCTGGGTAGTAATTTTCGCTCCGAATGCGCCATTTTTACCCGATGAATAGTGTTGCCGACCCGAGAGTTCCAATTATTTCGACAAAACCCCGAGAGTTCCAATGATTGAATCTCCAGTGTGAATACCTCAATGTCGGTTGTAAACCCTTAAATACCCCAGATTTATTAAGGTTTATCTTCAGCTGTCACTGTTATGGGTAGAAAGCAGCTACAATTAAGGGAGTATGTCACAATAGACTTCTGCTATCGGGCATCCGCATTTAGACTAAACTCGGATTAATATTCAAGATAATTAAATATATGGAGAAGAGAGATCGGTTATCAACTGCAGAGCTTCATATCGCTCCCTTTGATGTCCTGAATTGTGACGACACTTTAAAACGAAAAAGGCAAAAATCGTGTTGGTCATATACGCTCGCTTTGGCTCGACACCCATCTGTTCTGTGAGCTTTTCTTCGGTCATCCTCTGTGTTGCCTTAACCGAAATGCAGAGACTTACGTATCCAATGACGTTTCTTTATGTAAATGAGTGACAAAAGATGAATTTAACCCACTGGAATTCAATAAAATAAATTTCTCCTGCGAAAAATAAACTCATGCCTAATGCCCTGACTCAGTGAGTACTTAGTATGTGCAGAGGTTAGATAGAACTTCACATGAGAACCGGGTATTGAAGTTATAAACTTGTTCCTATCTGTCAGGCCACCAAGGTACAAGTTCATTGCCCATTTGCGTTGTCAATATATTGTACATGCGTAACATATGGGAACGTCTGGTGATCGCCCCAGTGTACTCTGGTTTTCTTTCAAGCAGTCACAAGCTTGAGTTGATTCAACATGTAATCAGTGAATGTGGGAAATTTTTTTCCGGTTTAAAGATTCAGAAATGTCTTTTCCCATAGGGAACACCGCAAAATTTCCAAAACGTCGTTAAGTCCATCCCCTGTCAGAAAAATCCATGTCAGGGTCAAACACGCCATAAGCTCTAGCGATCATCTCCCTCCAATGAAACATACTCTTCAGATAGCCAAAAACGTTAACTGCAAAATCTGCTCTTACAAAAAGTATTCATGCGCAATGAAATTTTTAAAGAATACTTATTGTGCAGAATAAGCCTATTGTGCACTCCGCATTTAAACTCCGTCCCATCAATTTTGAAGTTATTTCTTGTTTTCCAATAAATTCATAACAAGCTCGCTCCGTTATCAATTATTCTCAATATTCTTACTATACTGTACTCCAAGAGAATAATAGTTCCATCCATCTATTCTGGACCAGGCTTGTTCACACAGACGCCTTACGTTGTCGATGAATTGATGTGTCCGAGATGAGATAGCAAAAAGATAATACTTCAATTCAATCTTCTTGGTCTGCAAAAACGTAAAACCGATCTATCCGTTCCCTTGGTAACAATAGTCCTTAGAATGAGAACGAACGTATGTGTACAACTACATGGCGTCAGTTGGTATAATAAACATATATCTATTCCTATTATATGCAAAAAAAAATTCTTTTTTTCAGGATTGTCGATGATATATACATAATTTCTGGATAGTTCAAGCCGAAGACGTGAAAATCTATACGGCACGTTTTCCTTCTGAATGTTCCGCAACTCATTCCATCAGGAATTTGTTCTTAACCCTTGAGCATTTTTGGTCGATTTTTCCAATTTTTATTTATGTAATTTATCGCAAAAGCTGAATGATAAATTAGTAAATAAAAGCCGGGTGTGAAATAAAATAGTTTTTCCCATTTTTCCTCTCGGAAAAGCAGAAATTTTGAATAAAATTGACGTTATGCAAATAGCCTCAAAATGACCCGAATATAATAAACTACATATGATAAACTGTCAGCTCTCAATTTGTGTCGTTCCGGAGATAGGTTACAACGTTTCGTAGGGAACCATAATGCCCCCCCCACCCAGGCCTGGTAGGGTTAAAGTATCAACGAGCATGATAATTTGACTGAGTTACATCTACAGTGACATCATCATCTTCAACTTGTGATACTGTAACTCCTAAACTGGTTGCAGAAAAATATTCCACCCTTACAATCGACGAATTGCCAAAATGAAAAGACATGGGGCCTGAAAAATACCCAGACCATACAAGATAACTTTAAGTTAACTGAGCAATAATTAGACACTACGACAAGATAATATAAGTTAAGGTAACTGAACAATTTCTTTCCTATGGGATATTTCATTCGACACTACAAACCGCACCTCATGGGGGGACAAAACCTTACTGAACCGCGCCAGGCCCTTTTCGCAGACCCAAAGTCCACTCACAATTGAAAATCAATAGGCATGAAACAAATGGAGATATAAATGTAATTGAAAATCAATAGGCATGAAACAAATGAAGACAGATGTAAAGCAATCGATTTAGGCGGAAACAGAAAGGTCAGATGAGCAATATATCTGCAAGCACTTAAGCCTAACGTTATCGAATATGCTGTATACTGAACCGATTAAGGATAGTCTTAGTTGACCATTGTGGAACATCTGGAATTATACTCACATCGATAATTTTTTAACAGAACAGAAATGGTCAAAATGGATGAACAGTGTGAAAGGCTTATCTGTGTTTTTTTCTACAGCTTTTTTCCTTTTACTCCTGCAGGTTAAAAACCATCAAGATTGTTTAGCTGATTTTTCACCAATACATGCAATGTCGTCATACGGTATTCCCTTTTATCCGAGTGAAGAGCATTTGGCATGACAATCTGTTCCATTCCTTGGCAAGATAAACTCTCCCCACCTCGCCTATCAGGGTAAATGGTATACTGCCTACAGAGAGTTTATCATCCACACACCACATGCCTCTCTTATTCACTCTCATTCGCTCAGCTCATGCTTACCTACTCACTCAACCTCACTCACCTACTACATGTAACTCACCCAGCTCACTCAATCACCCTCACTTACTCACTCACTCCCTCTCCCACACATATGCGCTCACTCACCAATCAGTCCTCCTCGCTCGGGGCGGCGTAATACGTCTGTGACGGTATTTACCGACCATTCGGGCGAAAAAATTTCAAACCAAGGGGGCGGAAGAGTGGGCCTGTACGCTGGCAGGTGAGGGTGGATATCTTTATGGATTAGATACAGTCACTCGAATATGATCGAGGAGGCATCTCATTTGCACGTGGAGTAAAGGGAAACATGTATTATTTCCGAAGCTAGTAATTTCACCAATATATTGTGACAAGGTATATCAACATGCCATTGAGGTCATTCTGATTTCATTGGGGAACCGAAATTTGATGTTGACCTCCCGGTGGTACCACCTATATGGCACGGCATACAATCGATAGTGTCCATCTTAGAGATACTCTCCGCTCTTGGAGGTATAGAAGGGTTATCCCCCTAGTGAGTACCCCTAGAGGTGCACTATCGATTGTATGCCCTGTATGGGTATATATGAACGGAACGCGATACCAAGCTATATCTAATGGCAAGAAATCCATATACCAAAGGACCTTGTAACTTTAGATGTGAAAATGGTCAGGTGCAATACAGATGTGCCAAAATAAAATACTTCCACTACAAGAAATTGTTCAATTGGCATGAAGTACAATATTATATTGTATACTCAGAAAAATTTCAAGGCACTGAATCTCGTGATTCTCGAGAAACAGGGCCGTAAAGTAGTGCATTCGTGCAAAATAGTTGATTCGGTGGTGAAAACAATTCCTATTGTTCTCTGTAAACATATAAAGATAAACGATAACCAGAACCAGATTTGGACTACGACCACGTATTGGAACAGTATATGTTGTATCAAGCTAGTTCTGGTTATCGGTTATCTTCATATATAGAACGAGATATGAAGTGTTTCGCCTCAAAATTGGCGATTTTGCACAAATGCACTACTTCACGGCTCTGTTATTCGAGAATGATGAGACTCGGTGCCTTGAAACTTTTCTGAGTATACAATATAATATTGTACTTCATGTCAATTGAACAATTTCTTATATATGCAATATTTTATTTTTGGCACTTTTACCGCACCTGTTCTGGGGCCATCTAAACATACGTGGTCCTTTGGAAAGAATCCACTAGGTCCTTCAAATTATTTTGTCTGGATACGAAATCTCAAGTTGACTCAACGTGGCGCCTAATGTGCGCACATGTAGACACATGTAGCTACAATCTTGTGAAAACGTATACACATAACTAATTCGGATATAGTCCATTAAGTCGTTCTAATCTTATTGTCAAGAAAACTACAAATTAGGCCCAGGCTCTGCCTCTGAGCATATGTGAAGAGAAAACATCCGTAAAGTCATTCTAATTTTAGAAACAAATTATCGACAGATGGTGCCACCTATTGTGGAAAGATATCAATATACCAAATTTTATTAAGTCGACACGTATTGACATATGAGGACGGAACACGATCCCAAGCCACAACTTGTGTCATGATATCCACATTTTAATTTTATTGTCCGGAAAGAAATTTCCAGTTGGCCTCCAAGTTGCACCATCGATGGCTAAATGTGGAGGAAACGCAATCCTAAGCGACATTCTGCGGCAAAATATCCAAACAGCAAACTTTTGACAGAATCCAATTTTCCGAATCCGTCAAAGTTTGAAGTTAGCCTCCAGGTGGTTCGCTTGATAGGCATATAATATGTGGATAAAACGCAATCCTAGGCTACCTCTCTTAGCAAGGTATTCAGATACCAAATCCGAAGGAAACAAATTCGTTATGTTGCCTATTCACCGCTCGGGTGATCACTATCGATTAACAGTACCTATGTATATTGATCATGTACATAGTTCTCACAATAAAAAGCAGACCTCAATGGGGGTGGAAGTCTGGACAGGAGCTGCAAGATGTTAAGTCATTACAATTTTACTGTCCGGAAAAGAAATTTCAAGTTGACCTTCGGGTGTCGTCACCTATGAATATATGTGGATGAAACATAATCCTGAACGACATCTTGTGGCATGTTAGTCAAATACTAAATTTGGAAAGAAGCCGTCAAGTCGTTCTCGGTGTACTGTCCGAAAACGAAATTTCGAAATGTATGGGGATATAAAGAGGAGTACACGCTTTAAATATTAAAGTTTCAGTTTGACGGTGATTATAAAAGTTATGTGAAAGGTCATTCATCCATGGAAACTAGTTGATGAACGTTTGATGCCACTGACCTACTAAGTTCCTTATGGCATAGATTAGTATGGCATGGCTGTGAACCAATCACTGGACGACCGTAGGGTTTCTCATATGGTCGAAGATGCAAATGAGACTATGCACTATGCACCTACATTGAACCAATGGTCAGCCATTATTCTGACCCCCAACAGTGGTAGGTTCACTCTATCTCTGGATTCACACATACTGGAATGCATATTAAAACTTTCCCATTCCCATTTTTCCATCAGACAACATCCTCTTTAGACGAGAGCAATGTACAACAAAATCTGAACTTGATCGACAAGACACGCTTTGATTGTCAAATTATCGAGGGTCAATGGTACTTTCGTTATTATCTGCCTCAGCGACAAAAAAGAAAGGAGTGGATTTCTTTGATCTGACGTAATTGGTAGGCAAAGAAATTCCTCGTGTAACGCTAGAATGGGACCACCAGTGATGACCAGTGCGATAAGACCACTTAGCGTCGTATGCATAACAGCAGTCAGAGAATCCTCGGATAGAAAAACATTAACAACTAGATATTGTCGGTACAATATCATGGTCTTTCCTTCTGCTGTCTTCAGTAATTTGAATACAGATTTGCAGAAAAGAGATATGTAAATTGGCGGCCACTTCGTTGAATAAACTTGATTTATTTGCATAAAATCGCCGAAATTAGCCAGACTTGCTACAACGTTAAAATAAGTCGCGCTCTGTGTATAGGCGGTTTGTTTGTAAACAGAGGCCAGACACCACGTGTTCGCTGACCTGCATGTATGTCTGGGAAAGACAATCGGAACGTTTCATCATAGGCAAATGATACAAGGAGATACAGTGGCAGAGATGTCGTTTCAATTACGTATTTTGGCGCGCGATTTTAGTCGACTGGGTATTGTTCTAAAATTAGTAAACGAATGCCTACCTCGTTTGCACCGTCCATCCGTGGTTCATCTGGGAACATTCCACGTAAACGGCGACATCAAATACTCCCTCGTTTTACGGACTTTAATCCTAGACACCTAAATGACATCCCTGCCCAGGTCAGCTAAGTTCCTACGCTCCCCGTGCGAGGAACACTCGCGCGTATTTGAAGACAGACGCGCGCACTTCCGGCGAAGCAAATTATTCACCAGTGTTTGTTTCCGAATACCAGGATCGCTGGATCGCTAACCCTCTGTCTACCCTGTATTACGTCAAACTAACAGCTTTCTCTTAACTGTTCAAGTTTTCCACAATTACTGTTTCCGGTACGGAGTCATTGTCCACGAAAGAACACAGTATTGGAAGTAAGTGGCAGCAAATTACAAGTTCGTAACTATTGCGGTTCAAGAGATAAAAGGTTTACAAAATTGAGCCGGCCCCGTCATGTAACACGACGTTTATTTAATTGTGAACATCGGATGCCTCGAGTGTTACAGCCGAATCGCTATAGCGAAATTGACAACACCCATTGAATAGATGAAATCAACATATGACCATTTAACGGGTTAATAGTTCGGGAAATTTGAATTTTCAATATCTCTAAACCTATCAAAGCTATATTCTTGAAATTTCATAGGCAAATACATATATATATTCCCTCAAAGATACCTAAAAATAGTGATGATTGGATGAATACTTTTCGCAAAATTTGAATACATCGTAAATTTCACAAATTGCTAATTATCTCCCAATCTTTCTGGTATCTTTTTATGGGTTCTACTGATGTTCTGTTACATCATGTAATGACCTACATTCATGTGCAAATTTCAAGTTGAAATTTCCAACAGTTTTCCAGTTACGGCACTGTAGTCGCAAAACTATCCGTGGCCATAGCTCAAAAACTAAGGTCAAGGTCATCTTGAAAATTCGGTGACGTCATACCTGTATTATGGGGTACAAATGTGTTAAATTACAGATTCCTGCAAGTTTTAGTTTTCGAGAAAATTACATGCAACGCTTTTTACATTTTGTAATATTCAAGGTCAAGGTCATATCGCATGGTTTTGTAATTAGCGCCAAAAGAAAGTCAATATTATACTCAATATTGCATCATTGTTTTGTGACTGTCAGTGTGTTAGTTTTCCAGTAAATGGAAGCCGTATTTTCTATATTTTGGATGCTCATCACTTCAAAGATCAAGGTCAAGGCCGAGTTCTGATACAAGTGCTGACCTTCTGACGTCATGTAGGTCACGTGACCTTATTTTCAGACTGATCGCATTGGCCGTTCAAGATTTGACCACCAAACTTTGAACTCATATAGCGACGCTTCTGGAGGTCAAAGGTCAAATTTAAGGTCACATCCTTTTCGGTCATTAGAGTGTTCATTAATATTAGGAGTATCAATGCCGTAGCTTATTTCCTTATAAAATACCGGGTTTTGAAAAACATTAAAAGGGAGATAACTATTTCTTCTTGTTACGTAACAATTCAAAAATATAACTACAGCATGGCCATATTTAACACTTAACAACCATCAACTTTCCTTTAGATATGTTCTTTATTTTTTGCTGTACGCAGGCGACACGAAAAACAGCACCAGGGGAGAGAACTGTAAAACCGTTTCCGTGACCTACTTATTTTATTGGTTATTTTGTTGGGTGTATCTGCAAACTTTCACATTTCAAATTTCAGCCGCATGGCCTTATGCGTTTGGTCAATATTCACAAAATGGTGTTTTTATCAAAAAAGCCCATAGCTCAATAGGTCAAGGTCAAGGTCAAAATTGAATACTTGTACCAGAAACTTCAGCCTAGTATATACAAATGAGTCAAATATCTAAGCTGTATATCAAGCCGTTTAGCCGCTATTTGAAAAGTGAAATAATAATAAGAAGAATAATAATAATCCGTAGAATAACAAAAGGTCTATCCATTGGAAATGGAAAGACCTAATAAATCTATTTGAAGGCAGTACGTCCCAGTAATAGTTTGGATTAAATGTTGCTCCATTCAATCTTAATATATCAAAAATTTATATAATCGTTTGGACAGGAATGAATTTTACAACAATTCCTTCTGTGGTTCAAACTACACGTAAAACTTTGATGATGTTTCATACAAAACATTTTGGTGTTCTTCAACAAACGCACTGCGAGATTTACGTCAGCTAACACATTCAGTCTCATCGTCAAGTGAGTGCCGCCAAACTGCCGGGGCCTCAAAAAGTACAAAGAAACTTTGGCCGAGTGCGACCGTTTTGATAATAACAATCGAGTCTAAACCGTTTAACAGTCAATCGGCATTAGAATAATAATGTTTCCTGATATGAGTCGAACATTAGAGCACATTAGCTGATTGGATAACATAAATAAAGGCGCCCCTAGTAGAGAAGAGGCGTAAAATTGACTGTCTGAATCAGCAGCTGGACAAAGAGGGCTGTGTCACGTCGGCCATAGGCTAATTACCAGTATAACGAGTGTAAGCCCATATTCTTCATAGAAAAAAACTTATGTAATAGCTTAATTAACTTTTAAGACGGAGCGCCTGCATTAGCCAAGGCTCAACAGCAGAAGGGAAAAGCCATTATCCCCGGCCTATCGAGGTTCTTCATCCTCTGCTGGCCAAAAGCCATTCTCAGGCACGACCTTCGATTGATTGAAATATTGGCTCTATTAAGAATCACTTCCAGCTTCCCGTCGACGTTAATAGCTTGTTCCGGGTGAGATAAGCTAGAACTAACTATTCCTTGTAAATGCTGCTAGACCGCCAAAGGGCTGCCAGATATGTCAATTACCAATGCAGGACTGCAGCTATATATCGAATAGAGAACATTTTTCTCAAAATGTCATTCTCACAACACCATACATGCAGAAACTCAACCACCGGAGGGCTACCGGATTTATCAGTCGTCGAAGTAGCTAAATCTACACGAGAGAACATATTTTCTCAAAAAATCTCTGTCACAGCCGATTTATTATAGTTATTTTACGGTCTCTGAACTATATTCAGGAATCTTTCGTAAATGCTCAGATCATATTATATCCGTTCGTAAAGCACATGGTTAGCGTCAAACAATCCGGAGCCCCGGATCAAGCTCTACAGTTGTGCTCACTAAATGCTAGAGATCGGCCAGGTGCGCCGGTCGGTTGTTGTGAAAGCAGTGATTGAGTAGAATTTTATTTTCAACGTCGCTTTCATCACTTTTTTGGTCATATCACAATGAACAGTCACATTATCATGACAACGGAGCTATCTGACCTTTTTCCTCTTCCGGCTGATCGCCAAGCGAGGAAGATCTAAGTTCAATATTTAAAGTCTTTGGTATGACTCGACCTGGGATCGAACCTAATCCGTCATTTGTTATTTGATGGGGCACACGGGCTTATCATAGCGCCAGTAGATGATATTCCCAACATAACACATAAGTTTACTGATATTGGTACAATGTTCCCTCTTCTACAATCAGAGTGTCGAGGCAATGTATTGATTATAGCCGATATACGCCATCATACCAAAACCCAGAAATACCTTGTTAATTTCCTTAGCAACCGTGGCCATATTCTCCTACTTCCGAGAGTTTTTCTATCGCGGGATAGGCCTATAAATGTATATTTACATCGACTTCAAGGGCTTCCCTCTCGGAGCCTATATGTATAGTCAATCGACACCTATTATCGTCTTATCCTATCGACTTCAAGAGCTTCCCTCTCGGAGTGTACCATACCCAAATATATGAGATTTCATACTCCTCAGCCTCGATCAAACTGTAAATTACCCAGTTATTTCCGTAAGTGGTTCCCAAATTATCTTAAAGCGACCGGTATATAAATTGGACAAATTGTGCAATCATAACTCAACTGAATATCCCAGATTACCCAGTTATGTCCGTATATTGCACGTTATCGGCTGATCGATAAGCTACTGTCCGATCCACCTACTTATAAAGGACAATATACATAGGGCCTACCGTATATTTGAAAATGCTCAAACCGAACTATGCAATTTATTCAGCGACTTTTACTATGATAAACGAGTCAAAGATCGATACGATCGTGAAACCTAACCTTTAGACTGCAACGTATAGGTCTACCAGGAACTGGACCCCTGAACAATGACTTAACAATAGAAATCATATATTGTCATGTAAGAATTTCAGATCCGATGTCTATATAACCGCGGTAAAGGATTTACATACAAGTGTCGAAATAGTTTGGACAATGAATTAGCCCTAATCCGAATATCTTTAGAGTTGTGGGGGACGCTGAAGAGGTCAGGTGGTTTCCACAAACATATTTATTTATTCCTACGAAGTAGGCTACAGATCGCAAATTGTCCGGTAATGAGTGAGTGAGTCCATCCGAATCCTTTCGTCGGCAAAATAAGGAGAACCGTTGACATTAGAACCTTGATTTTTGGCATGAACGTGCATTAGGGCATTGTTACCAGCAAGTTATGATCTGAAATAATTCTGATTAAAATTAGATTGATAATTAACACTTCAGTATATTGTTATAGATATACAATGTATGTGAACTGTAGCCTTTAACGTGTATCCTATTTCACATTGGCCACATCAGGTTTGAGCCTTCAAATTCAGGTCAAATTACCCACAGCTAAAAATACCCTGTCCCACTGTATGCCACATGGCCCTATTACTGAGGTTAATCTTAACTACTGCATATACCCTCAAACAATCAGCGCTGTTTCCATAACGAAGCTGAGGTGGTTTAACGTTTATCAATGAAGGAAATCACCGATCAACCGCCATAGAATATAATGTGAAACAAGAAAACCGGAATAGTACATTCATCAGATTGCCGATGCCCAAAATGTGTTATCTCATATATCTAGATAAACAACGTGATGTAGAGACGCTATTTATTCGTCTTTGTACCGGTTATGCTCAGGAGAATGACATAGAATCATTATTATCTTGTGCATAGAAGGTGTTGGTCTTGAGTTGAATTACCGTAAACTACATAAATGCTACCTTTCTACTATAGTACTATATATAAAAATTTGTTGTATTGTTGGGAAAATAATGTGATTCAAAAAGTTGTTTTGATCCTGTACAAGGGCACTGAAAACAATTAAAGAGATGTAAATGTATTTTCACACGTAAAGCTTGAAATCTACTGAACCTATATTATTAAATCGGCGATCGTTATTTATTTTGGAATGAAGGCGCATTAGGAGACTGTTACCAACAAGTTCTGAGCTGACCTACTTTTGATGAAAATTTCTGGTGATTTTTGATGAAAATCACTGGCGATTCTGACTTGGGCGGTGCCCATCTTAATATAGGCAGGATTTTAACTGGGGCTGGGGATTTCCAAGAGTTCAGTTCGCGTTCGAGTCCTAATGCCTACTGTACTTCGTAGGTCCTGTGACGTTAGTCACACTGCCATGTTTATTAATTCCATGCCCAAATATACCGGTATAGGCCTACTCATCCATGGTGACGGTTCATTCGGAACTCTCGAGCGGAAATCTACGAAGGGGACTGGACATCTCAAACCGGAGATCCCCGAGAAGTTGCGAATGGGTGACGGTTATGTCCTATCGCCGTCAACAGGTAATGTGTGCAGTCTATCATGAATACATAATCAAGAACCTAACTGGCACAATGGGCTATGTGATTCAGTAATAAATCAGTGAGTTGTTCATGTCTTTTCAGGTTTCAATGAGCAGTTGATAGCCAGTGACCCTGACCATGACCTTTTGTCCTCAATCTACCTGCCTGACAACGCCTCCCCCAAATACATCGATTTTTACGTCCACAAAAATAATGAGATTTTCAATGATTTGTACTGATTGATGGCCAAAGTAACCTTGACCTTTCGACCTCAATTGGTTTCTTGTTTATCGCAAGCTTAGGGTATTCATGGAGTTTGATGACAATCCACATCTCTGAACTGCAGTTATAGCACAATGTTTTCAAGAATTTCCTGACTTGGGGGACACGGTGATGTTGATTTGACAGTTTGACCGTAATTTTGACCCACTGTTTCACACTAACGTATCCAATGTAAAATTTCCTGATGTTTGGTCAGTAGCCTACTGAGGGTCACCCTGGCCGTGACCTTGACATTTGACCTCAATGTTGGCCCCCCTCTGATATATCCACTCGAAAAAAGTTCGGATATTCGTCAACGATTTCCAGGTTTTTGGGCAAGTGACCTTGATATTGACCTTTGACCTCATCTTTTGCTTTGCGACACAACGTCTTTCCCTCTTACATATAATCAATATATTAATGATATATCCACTTACAAAACCTGTGATTTTCAATTTTTTAGGTCACAAGGAACTTTTTCATTTCACTTGTTTTGGATCTACCTCAATTTCGGTGCGCGACATCTGCGTCACCCATAGTTATGTGTTAAATGAAGAGAGTGATGTTATCCACCAGTGGTGCGAAGATAATGAAATGGCCATTAACCTTGTTAAAACAAAGTGTATGAAGGTAGGGTCTTGTCAAAATTTAGCTAAACGTGGTAGGCCATTAAATGTAGATATAAATGGAACATCTATTGAAAATGTATCTGAGGCTAAGTTACTGGGAGTTATTATAGACGAAAAGCTCTCCTGGCATTCACACATCCGAAGTCAATGCAAAAAAATATCATCCAAGCTTGCTCTGTTAAAAAGAATTAAGAAGTATTTGCCATTGGCTGCACGAGTTCTGTATTATAATGCTTATGTTTTACCACTAATTGATTATTGTTGTTCCATATGGGGCTCTGCTTCCAGAGAGTCACTCGACTGTATCCTACGTCTCCAGAAATATGCAGCAAGAATAATACTACATGTAGATGCAAACTATAGTACCCCGAGCCATGAACTTTTCAGGTCATTGAAATGGATGACCATTTATGAAAGGATAAAGTTCCATAAATCAATCTTGATGTTTAAATGTTTGAATGACTTAGCACCTGAATATTTGTCTCAAAATTTCATTTCAACTGCCTCTGTACTTCAAAAACAATTACGTTCTACATCATCAAAAAATCTGATTATACCCAAACCCAGGACCGAATCTTTCAAGCGCTCACTTCAATATTCTGGCGTGACTCTCTGGAACCAGTTGCCCCTAAATATTAAACTATCAAATAATTTAAATACTTTCAAGAGACGAATGGAAACTTGGATTTTTTCCAATGTATGATTCCGGCATTGCTCATAGAGTGTGTCTCTAATAGTTGTTCACATGACAGAACTGTTCGATCTTATTATTTTGTTTATATTGTAAGTCTGTGTGCATGTTGTGTGTGAGTGTGGACTTCGTCGAGGGTTTCAAGGAAGATTGGTACTTGTACCAAATGATTTCACCTCGTTAAATAAAGTATTATTATTATTATTATTATTATTATTCAAAGACAAATCCGAGAAAAATCTGTAATTTGTTGGAAATGAAGGAACGAAATAACGAAAGTCGGGAGGAGGAGGAGGAGGAGGAAGAAGAGGAGGAGGAGGAAGAGAATGAGAATGAGTAGGAGGAGGAGGAAAAGAACGAGGAGAATGTGACACAGCACAAAACTAGAGTTCATTGAACACCAATTAGATATATGCATCTCCTCTTACATATACATTTGCAAAAAATACATGTGTAGTCCAAGTCCTGTTAATGTATGTTAAATATTTATCTATTAACACCAATAGTGGATCAGGTCGTCGACTCAATAATTCATTGGTAGAAACACGACTAAAAAACTTCAGATCCAGCTCTAACCGTGGATAGGTTGTATTCCGCTCGTGAATGATAGCATACCTCCTGGGTCAAAAAGGCGGATTGTTGGTAATTTAATGTGAAAATAATTCAATTTATAAACACCAAAAGTTGATCAGATCGTCGACGCAACCCACACAGTTTGAGATCTTTACGCATGGTCCGTTTAGGCTAAATTCCGCTCACGAGATCGGGACGGACGGACCTGTAAGCAAAATGTCCCTTCTACTTCATAGAACAAACAACCTATAAAATACTACATGCACCGTTACAAGATACTGACACTGTGTCCGAATTGGAGAGTAGATTTGGTCGGCTCAGAATTGAATGACAATCTGACAGGCCGAGGCATGAGTCGATGCATTGCTACAATACATGTACCGCACATAGCGACTAGACATATGGAGTGTAAATGAACGAACCCTGCACTGACAGGCCGTACAAGTCGAAGGCCAGAGAGATGTTATATTAACGCACTGACGGGGCAGAAATCTAAGGAGAAACATGCTGAATACTCACCCTGCACCCGTCCAAACACTTCAAAATCGACCGACAACTTCTTGCCCGAAGCCATTATTGTTTACATGAGCTACTACCCCCGAAAATTACACCTGTTGCGAGTGGATATTAATTTGGCCAGCAACCAATCAGTAAAGCCGTGACAAATTAATGTACCCGTTACAAATAATCCAGGGGAGATAAATCTCACGTAGAAGACGATATTGATAATCCTTGTAGATCTTTTAGAGACCACGTGGCTGCAACGGCTGAGAAACATGGCTTCAGTGAAACCTATCCTGTATTCTTACTATCGAAGCTCTTGTGCATGGAGGGTGAGAATTGCACTTGCTCTAAAAGGGATTGATTATGAATACAAAGCAGTTCACTTGGTGAAGGATGGAGGACAGCAGCATCAAGACGATACAGGAAGCTAAACCCCATGAATCAGGTGCCT
This sequence comes from Hanleya hanleyi, assembly GCA_036873755.1. Classification (NCBI taxonomy): domain Eukaryota; kingdom Metazoa; phylum Mollusca; class Polyplacophora; order Lepidopleurida; family Hanleyidae; genus Hanleya; species Hanleya hanleyi. Next base: position 95,648 of record JAVTVY010045781.1, on the reverse strand, counting down.
GCACTGGTCATTGATGGAGAGACTCTGACACAATCTATTGCTATTATAGAGTACATTGATGAGACACGACCATCTCCAGCCCTTCTACCCGCTGATCCGAAGGACAAAGCTAAGGTGAGGATAATAGCGGAGACTATAACCTCTGGTATACAGCCAGTACAGAACCTGTCCCTATTACAAAGACTGGATGAGGATAAGAGACAAGGCTGGGCTAACCATTTCATTGCTAAAGGATTCCAAGCTGTTGAGACATTGCTGACCAAGACAGCAGGGAAATTTTGCGTTGGTGACAGTGTGACTGTTGCAGATCTCTGCCTCGTACCCCAAATCTACAATGCCAACAGGTTCAAAGTGGACATGTCCAAGTTCCCGACCATAACCCGAGTTCATGACCAACTGTGCCTGTTAGAAGCATTTAAAGAAGCACACCCCTCACAGCAGCCAGATTGCCCCGAGGACCAAAAATAGATAATCAAATTGTCACAATCAAGGACAGTGATTTTCATATTATCATATGTATGTGTGTACCTAAAATGTTAGGGAATATATGTGAAGTGCCTTCCATTGATGTGACAAACAGTATAAACCAAAGCACCTGTTCAGGAAATATATATAGGAAATAGGCTTGAATCATTAATCGAAAACCTCCAATATCGATATCCATTTCTCCATTTTTTTTTCCAGTATTATTCTCCATTTCTTGAGTAACTGTGGTTGAATGATAATTTATGCATTCTAAGTCGGTATAATATATTAAATTAGGTCCCTAACTGTTGTCCGGATAATTGCAATAAACTGTCTACACATCCTTGTAGATCTTTTAGTCCAATATTGAACGCAGACTAGAGTCTGTCGATCTGTTTTAAATATTGGATTACAGATTTTTATACATGTATTTCCAACGCTGTGAACTGGAAATCACCACTTAGGGCCTACTGTTTATACCCATTCTCGACATCATTCTCAAGCTTTGGAAATGAAGCAGAAATTAAGTATACATGTAATAAGATTGTAAGTAAATAAATAGTTACAGAACCGTATAGGCAATTACTTGAGTCTTCCCTTATATGTGTTGTAATTTGAAACTCCTTTTCAAAAACCATCTGAAACAAATTATATTGTAGTTCAGTTTTTTCTAAATTTTTGCAATATTTTAAGTCATTTTGTAATGGCCACCTGTAGGCTACTCTTGAGCATCAATCGTAATAACAAAATTGCTTTTTCCATCGAGCAGTGAGCGTGACGAGAACTGTTTTTCAGACTAGGACATTCGAATGAATTTTATCAATTGAACACTAGATCTAATTATGAAGGCTTCGATAACGTGTGCATTCTAAGCACATAGTTGTAATTGTTTGTCTTGTTATGCGGCCTTTAACCAATGTAAATTGTGTTCGTGCCTTCTAATCTAATTATCAAAGATTTGATATCATAAATAATATCTTCAGTACCGGTATTATAACACTGCTTCAGACATCAAAACTATTTTAGAGGTTTGCAGCTTTGGAGATAAAAGACTGAAGAAGCCAATTTATCTGAGACCCATTGACCCGTACATTCAAATCTATGATATCTCTGACAGGCAATCAGATGGCGCCCCGTCCATTTAAAGAACACTGCCTGCTGTCCGGTGGGTTTGCAGTATTTACATAATGGCATCATATGAATACGTTTCATTTATCACCAAAATGACCAGGTGGCTGCAGGAGTTAAAATTTAATCAAAGGAGTTGAAGCTTTTAATCAAAATATGTTGGTTCTGCACAGAAAACTGTGTTCCATACAAGTTTTCTTGTGTAAATATCATCACTCCTCATCCGAAAAGCAGGCTAGATCTATTATATATCCCACAGGCAACAAAAGCTTTGTGGATACCTCCCAGATCTACCCTGGGTCCAGGTTGAGTGTGTTTGTTTAGTCAAAAATGACGACCGACATTTGAAATTAGGCTCTTGGGTGGGACTGTTTTCTATACTTTTCCATTCGGAAATCTTAATTTGTCAAATAGGACGGCACCAACCAAAACTAATTTCATGGTTTCAATACCACAATTGATGCAGCTCCTAAAACAACGTGAACGAATATATTATTAAACGAAAATGCCAATTTTGAACGTCCCCGAGATGCGGTTTTACGTCACTTTTGCATTTTTCTCTGTATGAACTCCGTTTCTTTCAGCAAAATTAGATATATTTTGCTTTACAAATTATGTGGCACCTTTTAGACATTTTGTTTTCTTTTGCCCAATGAGGTGAGACTGGAGAACCCCAAAATGATGAGTAGAAAGTAATTTTCCAGTTATCAGTCTGAAATGCCATATGTTAGCATACGAAGAAATTCCCTTTTTAGCGAGAAAGATAATCTTTCGCCTCCATGATCTTTCAACCACTTTCTAAATTTACCACGGAATTCTTTTAAATATCTCCTGGGCTATGGCAGTCTTCCCCAATCATCAATACACGGATATCAGATACAGGACAGCGGGCATGCCCGCCATTCGCCATTTTCCGGCTGTTACGAGTACCGGTATCATGCCATTACGGGTCATAATCGCAATGTACGAACAGACATCCTATGTTGACATGGTTGATGAAATAGCTTTTAGAAGTTAACTTTTGAAAGAATGTGTCCACTATTAATAATTCACACTTTGACAATCCACTCTTTACTCTAAATTTACATACCTAAACTGTATCGTCTATGGATATGGCAAGTTCTCTAAATTTTCGTAACCGGAAACGGACGTCGGCATTTGTTTAAAAAACGAGAGATCCTGAAGGATCTTGGCGCCCACCATTGTCCGATAATTGTAAGCTAATGACTAGAGGATCTTTTTGTCCATTGTTACTAAGAACAGACGATTGATTTGTAATTTTGTTTACAGAATTTCGAATCTGAGTGAAAAAGATCGAAAAAGGCCACTGAAAAACACCAAGATATAACCTAAGTTTCAGGAGTTTCAAGATTTCTAGAAACTTTACTTATGTCGGTTGTTATAATACAAGAGAAATGAGCAAAGTTAGTCTGAAAGTGAATGTACATGTACGGAGGATCCTTCGCCTTTGTTTTGTAGTATTTTTTTTATTTATTTTTTTGCACGTGTCATCATTGGGTACTGGAAGCGAAGACCAATCTCTTTGACACTTCGGCATGTCAGAGCTATGAAACATACTTAAGATTTTATAATTAGGAACGAATGCTAATTCTGTTCTGTTTATTGGGCTATTTTGAGATATCTCTTTTAAGATACCATGCTCGAAAATAGTAAGATGGTAATACTGAAGGGATCTGGTCCGCGCAGTAATGTTGAAACTTCAAAAGTGCCTGGATCCTGATTATCTCCCTTGGATCGAAACATGCAGTAGTCTACAGTTGTCGAGTTGTGACGTTGAGTCACAAGAGTGACATCCCTTAATGTAGCCGACCCGCTGGCAGACGAAAGGGTGGAGCAGTTCACTTGCTACTGCATGGACTAAAGAAAGCTGATTTAAAATTTGAAGAAATACATTTTAATTCCGAATTATTTGAACTCCTTGGTATGGAAGGTGAAGGTACGGATATTCTCTATAGTCAATATATAGAATATGCCCCACCGTTTGATCCGCCGACTCTTGCGATGCAACGTCACATCTCGAGAATACCAAATTAATTTGGAGCGTAACTTGGATTTTCGAATCGGACCAAAAAAGGTATCTTGCACTACTATAGTTTGTGGGACCTGTGTACCAAATTTCAGAAAGATCCATGAAATATTTCCCAAGAATTCACGGTAACAATGTTTCGAGGGGAAATTCAAGATGGCCACCTTGTGGCCATATTGGATTTTCGATTCGGACCAAAAAAGGTACCTTGCACAACTAGACCATAAGGGGAACCTGTGTACCAAATTTGAGAAATATCCATGCAGTTGTTCCTGAGAAATCGCGATAACAAGGTTTTATGGGAAATCCAAGATGGCTACCTGGTGGCCATATTGGATTTCGGAATCAGACCAAAAAAGGTTTCTTGCACAACTAGACCCCAAGGGGAACCTGTGTACCAAATTTGAGAAAGATCCATGCAGTAGTTCCTGAGAAATCGCGATAACAAGGTTTCATGGGGGAATCCAAGATGGCTGCCTGGTGGCCATATTGGATTTCGTAATCGGACCAAAAAAGGTTTCTTGTACAACTAGACCCCAAGGGGAACCTGTGTACCAAATTTGAGAAAGATCCATGCAGTAGTTCCTGAGAAATCGCGATAACAAGGTTTCATGGGGAAATCCAAGATGGCTGCCTGGTGGCCATATTGGATTTTCGAATCGGACCAAAAAAGGTTTCTTGCACAACTAGACCCCAAGGGGAACCTGCGTAACAAATTTGAGAAAGATCCATGCAGTAGTTCCTGAGAAATCGTGATAACAAGGTTTCATGGGGAAATCCAAAATGGCTGCCTGGTGGACATATTGGATTTCGGAATCAGACCAAAAAGGTTTCTTGCACAACTAGACTCCAAGGGGAACCTGTGTACCAAATTTGAGAAAGATCCATGCAGTAGTTCCTGAGAAATCGCGATAACAAGGTTTCATGGGGAAATCCAAGATGGCTGCCTGGTGGCCATATTGGATTTTCGAATCGGACCAGAAAAGGTATCTTGCACAACTAGACCCCAAGGGGAACCTGTGTACCAAATTTGAGAAAGATCCATGCAGTAGTTCCTGAGAAATCGCGATAACAAGGTTTCATGGGGAAACCCAAGATGGCTGCCTGGTGGCCATATTGGATTTTCGAATCGGACCAAAAAGGTTTCTTGCACAACTAGACCCCAAGGGGAACCTGTGTACCAAATTTGAGAAAGATCCATGCAGTAGTTCCTGAGAAATCGCGATAACAAGGTTTCATGGGGAAATCCAAGATGGCTGCCTGGTGGCCATATTGGATTTTCGAATCGGACCAAAAAAGGTTTCTTGCACAACTAGACCCCAAGGGGAACCTGTGTACCAAATTTGAGAAAGATCCATGCAGTAGTTCCTGACAAATCGCGATAACAAAAATTGTTTACGGACTGACGGACGACGGACGGACCACGGACAAAAAGCGATTTGAACAGCCCACCATCTGGTGATGGTGGGCTAAAAAGGCACTTTCGAATAGTTTGTGCACTTCAATTTTGAGAAATTGCGGTTTTCGTAACTTAGTCACCATATTAAACAGGTTAAATGCCGATAACGTGAGATATTACAAGGCATGGGCAATGATATTTTGTTGTCTTAATATTTACCTTCGTTATTAGAATTGAGATGGATCTAGCACAATACGCACGTACGATTATAGACAATATTTTGTAGATATAAAACTAAATTATGTTTCCATAGAAACTTGATACGTAATTCACATTTTCAAAACAATTGAAGATGGGAACAAAGAAGATATGAAAACGAGAGATCCTGAAGGATCTTGGCGTCCACCATTGTCCGATAATTGTAAGCTAATGACTAGAGAATCTTTTTGTCCATTGTTACTAAGAAGAAACGATTGATTTGTAATTTTGTTTACAGAATCTTGAATCTGAGCGAAAAAGATTGAAAAAGGGACACTGAAAAACACCAAGATATAATCTAAGTTTCAGGAGTTTCAAGATTTCTAGAAACTGTACTTATGTCGGTTGTTATAATACAAGAGAAATGAGCAAAGTTAGTCTGAAAGAGAATGTACATGTTCGCCTTTGTTTTGTAGTATTTTTTTTTTATTTCTTTTTTTGCATGTGTCATTGGGTACTGGAAGCGAAGCCCAATCTCTTTGACACTTTGGCATGAGCTATGAAAGATACTTAAGATTTTATAATTAGGAGAATGCTAATTCTGTCCTGTTTACTGGGCTACTTTGAGATATCTCTTTTAAGATACCATGCTCGAAAATATTAAGATGGTACAATTCTTAATACTGAAGGGATCCGGTCCACGCAGTAATGTTGACACTTCGAAAGTGCCTGAATCCTGATTATCTCCCTTGAATCGAAACATGCAATAGTCTACAGTTGTAGAGTTGTGACATCGAGTCACAAGAGTGACGTCCCTTCATGTAGCTGACCCGCCGGCAGACGAAAGGGTGGAGCAGTTCACTTGCTACTGCATGGACTAAAGAAAGCTGATTTAAAATTTGAAGAAATACATTTTAATTCCGAATTATTTGAACTCCTTGATATGGAAGTTGAGGGTATGGATATTCTCTATAGTCAATATATAGAATATGCCCCACCGTTTGATCCGTCGACTCTTGTGATGCAACGTCACAACTCGAGAATACCGTATTAATTTGAAGCGTAACTTGGATTTTCGAATTGGACCGAAAAAGGTATCTTGCACAACTAGACCATAAGGGGAACCTGTGTACCAAATTTGAGAAAGATCCATGCAGTAATTCCTGAGAAATCGCGATATATAAGTTGCATGGGAAAATCCAAGATGGTCGCCTGTTGGCCATATTGGATTTTCGAATCGGACCAGAAAAGGTATTTTGCACAGCTAGACAAGGTGAACCTGTGTACCAAATTTAACAAAGATCCATGTAGTAGTTCCTGAGAAATTGCAATAACAAAGTTTCATGGGGAAATCCAAGATGGCCGCCTGATGGACATATTGGATTTTTGAATCGGACCAGAAAAGGTATCTTGCACAACTGGACCACAAGGGGAACCTGTGTATCAAATTTGAGAAAGATCCAGGCAGAACTTCCTGAGAAATCATGATAACACAATTTCATGGGGAAGTCTAAGATGGCCACCTGGTGACCATACTGGATTTTCGATTCGGACCGAAAAAGGCATCTTGCATATCGAGTCCCTAAGGGGAACCTGTGTACCAAAATTGAGAAAGATCCATGCAGAAGTTCCTGAGAAATTACGATGAAGTTTCATGGGAAATCCAGGATGGCTGCCTGGTGGCCATATTGGATTTTCGAATCGGACCAAAAAGGGTATCTTGCACAACTAAACCCCAAGGGGAGCCTGTGTACCAAATTTGAGGAAGATCCATGCAGTAGTTCCTGAGAAATCGCGATAACGAAGTTGCATGGGAAAATCCAAGATGGTCGCCTTTTGGCCATATTGGATTTTCGAATCGGACCAGAAAAGGTATTTTGCACAACTAGACAAGGTGAACCTGTGTACTAAATTTAACAAAGATCCATGCAGTAGTTCCCAAGAAATTGCAATAACAAAGTTTCATGGGGAAGTCCAAGATGGCCACCTGATGGACATATTGGATTTTCGAATCGGACCAGAAAAGGTATCTTGCACAACTGGACCACAAGGGGAAGCTGTGTACCAAATTTGAGAAAGATCCATGCAGTACTTCGTGAGAAATGACGATAAAGTTTCATGGGGAAATCCAATATGGCTGCCTGGTAGCCATATTGGATTTTCGAATCGGACCAAAAAAGGTATCTTGCACAACTAGACCCCAAGGGGAGCCTGTGTACCAAATTTGAGAAAGATCCATGCAGTAGTTCCTGAGAAATCGTGATAACAAGGTTTCATGGGGAAATCCAAGATGGCTGCCTGGTGGCCATATTGGATTTTCGAATCGGACCAGAAAAGATATCTTGCACAACTAGACCCCAAGGGGAACCTGTGTACCAAATTTGAGAAAGACCCATGCAGTAGTTCCTGAGAAATCGCGATAACAAGGTTTCATGGGGGAAATCCAAGATGGCTGCCTGATGGCCATATTTGATTTTCGAATCAGACCAAAACAGGTTTGTTGCACAACTAGACCCCAAGGGGAACCTGTGTACCAAATTTGAGAAAGATCCATGCCACAGTTCCCAAGAAATCGCGATAACAAGAATTGTTTATGGACGTACTGACGACGGATGACGGACCACGGACGAAAAGCGATTTGAACAGCCCACCATCTGGTAATGGTGGGCTAAAAATATCGGATCTGGAAACAGGAAAACATTCCCAAGATTCTCCATTGTGTAACAATGACGACTACATCTCCAATCCATTAAAATACCAAACATGAAAGACAAACACAGCTACAAAACAATATGTTGATAATTTTGTTTTATTCTGCCATGTTCAGTAAATTAGGTACCAGGTACACTAATACTCTCTCCTTTGGGTTACAACAGAGTTCCTAAGGCTGACCAAAATACTCCAGTTAGGCCTGGTACACACGACGAAGTTTGACTGTTACGACTGTCCTGTTCTGTCCAAGGTATCTATAATACAAGCTTGTAAGAATTTAAGATGATGGCCACTACAGACTTCCATAAATTTCGTCTCACTTGTCAAGGAAAACTTGTGTGTACCAGGCCTAAGCTATATTGTAAAGTTAGTCTGATGTACATCTTTGAATCCAGTTCAACTTTTTTTTTCTCAACCAAAGGATTTACATAAACATGCACAGAAAAACAAGCAAGGTCAGATTTGCATACCCCTGATGCTATCTCGCATATCCTCTTACATGAACTATATACCAGTACCTGTTATCTGCAATACTTTCTGCAATACTTTCAGTACATTTGCTCGATTTTCAATCTGCTATCAGAACACACACTATTTGTCCCAGCGATATAACCCACCATTCTTAAGTGCCGATCTTGACCACAACATTGGATAAGTTAAGAGTTCATTTATCAGCATCTGACCTTTACTCATATTACTACAAGCGGACACAGATGTTATTATATGTATCAAGTTACTGATAGGTCAGGATCAGTTGTAGAGGATCAGGTTTGATACAGCCAATCAATAGACATCTTAAGAAACTCCTTATGATTGGATTGAAGTTTTCCTAGTTCCCCCAATAAGCCAATGACATCGGTCTTGCCAAAATTCAAACATGAATTGCAGGCAAGCACCTAAAAGGTACGTGGACCCCTCAGCCTGTTTTTTTTAGTAAAGTAGGATCAGGGCTGCATCTAGAGCCAATTTAGTTTCGGAAAACATATGGGTGCCCAAAACTCAAAAGAAACAAAAAACGAAAGTGTTGTTGTTGTTCAATTTTGAAAGGATTTCTGAAGGAAATACTAGAAAAAGCCCCTAGGATCCTCAATATCGATCCTATTGCATAGCTGGGTATTGAATTTCATGTTAATAAACCTCTGTTTTGGGAGTGATCACAGGCTATTTGCGCCGAAATTCACTTACAAAAATTGGACCCTCAATAATGAATAACGAAAAGGAAATGGGAGTTTGGGATCGGAACCTGCAAAAAAATCCCTGGACACCGTATAAAACAGATATAGGTTTCACGCGAGTGGTGTGCTGGGATTACAGCATGCAAGAAAGTGTAGCTTTATCGGTGGCAATTTATGCATTGCACAAGTGTGATTTAGTAAACACACTGATTGACATAGGCCCACCCTTATCATTAAGGGGGGGGGGGGCATAAACTCCAGGTATGCAAACTGGTTCAAAATTGCCCAGAGTCAGGCTAAAAATGGGCTCTCCTAATCACTCGTTTGAAATAATTTCCAAGGTACAGTAACATGTTTGGTGACAAAAATTTATAAAAATGTTGCACCAGTTAAATGTGTGGACACAAATATGGTTCATGCAAAAGTTTTAGGATAAAACATATGATGTAGAATAGAATAATTTAATAGCAAAATTAAAGAAAATTGTTGTCCTTCATTCAATGAGAATCTTCCTTGTATCAGGGAACCTTCAAAATTCACAATGAAACATGCAACCAACGGTTCCCGATGGGCATAGATAACAGTGCAAAAGCTAAGCCATCAATAAATAATAAAAAAAATCATGAAATAATTATAACCATGTGAAAATCTAATCATTTCATCAGTCAACATTCAGGAAGCTCTCACCAAAGTTTGGTCAGGCCCGACTTGATAGATCTAGATATTCAGCGGACAAGAACATGTTGATGGGCATAGATAACAGTGCAAAAGCTGAGCCATCAATAAATAATAAAAAATAATAATTAAAAATCATGAAATCGTCATAGCCACCTGAAAATCTAATCATTTCATCAGTCAACATTCAGGAAGCTCTCACCAAAGTTTGGTCGGGCCCGACTTCATAGATCTGCAGATATTCAGCGGACAAGAACATGTTGACGGACGGACGGACGCCAGGACGGACGCTAGGACGGACGGACGTACGTACATGGCAACGACAAGACCCCACAGCCCTATGGGCTGAGGGGTAATAAACCAATCAACTGTCATTATTGTAGCTGAAGTTTCTAGGTAATACAGGAGGGTTGAAAAACCTGTCATTTTAGCATTGGTTCAGTGAAGTCAGCAGTACAGCCTGTACCCCTCCCTGAAATTGATGGTTCAATCCACATTCAGAACATCCTTGATGGGAATCCCGAGTCCAGATAGACAAGAATTTTGATCAAACATCTTGCGTGTAGTTTCATAGTGTTCAGGTTCTGCAAACCAGTTCATGACGATAGCGTATATACATCCCAAGCTCTGATGGACGATAGAACGAGTCCTGATAGTTACAAGTACCAAGCCTGCACAATATCATTTCACAACAGAAATGACAAAAATATTATACGCAATATTGAATTATTTACACATTCAACCAAGACTGAAAAGAAAGGTCTTTAAAGTATGTCCCTCTGAAATTCAGCTGGATATCCAGTCCTTCAGTGTGTCTTAAACAGTGCACCCAGACATTTGGAGCAATATCTTCAGCCTTTCATGGAATTGCCAGGCCATCATATGAAATCAGTCACATTGCAACCAGCTTTCACTGCACAATATTTAAAAAGTCCACAATAAAAGTTTGAGGCCCTCAAAACTTGAACTCTTTATATTTCTTTGATGACCTGCTGTCTTGTGACTTGTTTTTTCTCTTCTGTAAATGTAACAGCAACATCATTAATATACAATATAAATGAGGTAATCAATATCAATGAATAGATTTTCAGACATAGGAAAAATATGAATATTTAACTGGACTATTAATCAAACTGCTTTAAAAATGGAAGACATCCCAAGAGTCCCAGGAGTTTCTGAAATGATTCATTGTGATATTCATCAATTCCCAATAGATTGTTCACGGTTATTAGAATGTTTTATCAAAATCACTTAGGACTTCCCACCCTATTCCATCATATCATGGATAGATAGTGCCCTTTTTGTGGCAATTCAACTGAAAAAGACTCATTTCAACAAAAAGATGCCATTCCCCTCCATACACGGCATCTGCTCTTAACGTCTACATAATGGCCTTAAGTTAGAGGCATTTAACGAAAATAACCTTCGTGCAGAATAACCCGTTTTCCAGCCCAAAAGGTGTACAAGAAGAGAGTAATGCCACTATCATCCACCATTCCCCCACACCTCTCCCTCTGGAGAAGTTAAATGGAACATTCCTGAGGCATTCTTTCCAAGTTAACTCGCTGAGCGATACAGAAAATTTGATCCTTGTGACCTTACCTTCTGATTGGCTGCATGTTCAGCGACCATGTCAGTTAAGTCTTCCTTTTCTAGCTGTGACTGTTGTTCTCGTAATGTTTGGTCATACTTGGCCTGCATGGCAGCTGTATCGAGGTCCAACTCGTCAGGGTTCAAGGCCACCTCAATACCCTCTGCTGGTCCTTTCTCACCTAACCGCCGCTGGGTTGCCTGTGATGAAATAACATTTCTTGGTAAATGTTCCAATAATTTGATCAATCATTCCTAATTTATTATGCCACATCCTGAAAAGCGCATCCAAAATATTTAATAATCCTTGAAATTAAGGACTAATTTAATATTCCATGATTTTGAAACAGCCATTTCTTAAGCAAATTATGAACTTTCTGTATGATGTACTTGATATCCTACTGCATTTGAGAATCATCCAAGAATATTTAGTTACCTTACATTTGCAAAAAACCTCAGTATTTCATACTGTTACATCTGCTGGGATGAATTTGACATTGAGCAATTTGAGGGGGTTACCATACACCTTTTATGCTTTTCATCATCACAAACAGACAAGTAGGTAAGTGAGTGAGTGAATAGAATTTCAACAATATTTCAGCTATATCGCGATGAACCAACTAAGCACCACCCAGCAAAGTTGCGTTCTTGCTACTTCAGAGAAGAAATCAAGAAGAAGCAGCATGGAACCAGACATCCTCCATCCACCCTATAAAACACCGAGGACAGCACACAAGACACAGACAGGACACTTACATGGTGCAATGAAGACAAGTGATATTACAGTGCTAGACATCACATTAACAAGTTCCTGTTGCTTCTCAGCAAAGACAAGTATGTAGCATTAACTTACAGCATTTATATCGTAAATATGTGCCGAGCCCATCATAGCCCCGCCCACGTTGGTCTTTTTCTCAGGGAGTACAGTGTAGAGTGCGGGGGTGTCTCCTCCTTGGTCCATTGCATCCTCTATCCTCCTCTTCCTCAGTTCTATCATATCTGGTGTCTCCACACCCACAGGGATTGATGTGATGCCACTTGGGGTCACCAGGCTGCAAAGACGAGATTCAGGAAAAAATTTCATTCAAATTCCTCCACAAAAGTTGGACAAATTTATGGGGACAGCTTTTGATGGTACAACCCAAAGAGGTCAAGGTCACTCTTTATCAACAGGTGCTCTCTCTGGTGTATGGACATTATGGAGAGATCCATGCATACAATCTCATATTTAAACATTGAATGTTGGCCTGACAAGATGGACCAAAGCTCTTCCTTTTAAGGTTATATTTGGTGAAATTGAAGTGTAGATTGGTGAAATCTAACAGAGATTTCCCTTCATGTTGTACATACAGTGGAACCTGGAAATACCGACCGATCTAATTAAAATATTGGTGTTGACAGTGTGTCAGTTTACTCAGGGTCAGTGACGATAGCTTCCATAATGGAAGTGAAACGTTGACTGCCTACCAATGGCGAAATATCTTTGAATATAGACTGACAACACATTAAAAATATGCTCATAATCAAGATAATCAGGAATTATACCGCAGGACTAACAATAGGGAATTAACAGAGAAAGACATAAGTGCTTTGTGTGACTGACTGTTGGCAAGTTCAGGCTTGTCAAGGGTTTTAAGCGAAATAGTTCTGGGTCTACCATCTGTTGACCCAATGCTTCGGCCCTCGGTTGCTGTCTCAGAGTTTCCAGGGTCAGTTAACATTGTTGATCTCTCTTCTTGCACAAGTATTTATTTATTTATTATTCTCAGGGACTTGGTATACGCATTTATTACGAGTGGGAAATACTACGGTCGCTTTTGACAGGAATTCATTTTTTCCAGGGGTCAGTGTTTCCACTTTTCACTGTATTAGAGTGAGTTGTTTGTCCTGAAGATCTTGCTGTAATTGAGTCCGGACACTACATTTACTTCATTGGGAGTATTTTGTCCAGGTGACCTCAGTGAAATTGAGTAGGATTTAACTTGCATTTTCAACCATTTCTCAGTCATATCACGATGGGGCCTACATATGCCAGGACATGAGAGCGCCTGCAGTTCCCATTATCTTGGACACTGATCAGCCCAGCCAGTACAGCACCCAATCTCCCATTCAAGTACTGACTGGTGTGCCCTACGTCATACGCCATACCTCGTTGAAGTGAAGTTTAATGGGAGAGAGCCTGTGAACTTACCCTTCCCCTCCTGGTGTGATCAACCCTGTAGGCTGTTCTCCTTCCTCCTCCGACTCCTCTTCCTCCGAGGATTCCTCCTCCTCAGACTCCGACTCTAACTCTCCCCAGTGAGTCTTGTCTAACTCATCCTCTTCTGCTGGGGTCTACAATGTCAGCAAACATGTTAGGTTATAGAACATTACCGGTACTATGGTAATCCCTCTAATAATTCAATCACAGGAAGTGGAATTTCCCACCATAAAATCTGGGGGTGATCAAATTTATTAGAACAGGAAGTTGATAAAATGGTTCAAAATCATACATATAATCCATCATTTCTTCATATTGCAATGATTTTAAAGGATGATCAAATTTATTAGAACCACTTACTGAATTTTGTACACAGAATTGGGGTGATTGAATTTTGATAGGGGGATTGAATTATTAGAGGAATCTGATTACCGTATTCAAGCATAGAAGGGCAAAGACAGTAATCAATTTGACTGCTGGAGCTTTTATGTGACAGTTTATTGACAGTCTATTGAAGAATCACAACAGCCACAGTGATAAATCAAAGCTACCCACAACAGGGAAATTATGAGAAAATTATCACGGTACCAAAAACATAGTATTTGCATATTATTGTGGAATAATTTTTAACTTGCAAAATGTCCTATTCTTCAATAAATCTCAACACACTTTCTACTCTCTAATATTAGTTATGCAATTATATCTCAAATGATTCTTTGGAGTTGCAAAGCAACGAACAACTATTATTTTTGAATAATTTTCATCATTTTGACATGTTTGACCCTCTTCAAAACCAACACTATGTTCAGGAGTACTTGGTATAGCTGACTTACGCACATATCACCATATTTATAGAATACCCCAGAATGTTGCCCCACAGTAGTAAATACCTGAGCATCTGCACCCTGCGTACCAAACACATCTCCATAGAGGGGTTTCCCTGTCTCGTCCACAGGAGGCTTGCCCCAACCTCCAGCATGATATCCAAATGCACAGGACTTTTGAAAAAAAAAGTCTCATACGATATATAAATGATAAAAGTTACTTTTGTGTAATTTGTAATTTTAATTGATTGTCAACTTACTTCTCCAGAAGATTAAAATTGCACCAAGAATGAAAATTCCAAAATTACATTCTTCAAAAGGGAAATATAGCAATAGGCTTTAGAACTTCAATTATACAATGCTCGGCATATTGCTGAAAACACAGTCTCATTACTATCGCCAACACATGACAGTTTATCAATTGAGGGATTTTGAAATAGGGGTCTTGACCTGGACTCATAGCTAGCTGAAAACCTGGTGACGTCCGTAGACTCAAGATATTCCATGTAGGCATACAAGGACAATGGAGTATCAGGGCATGAAATGTTTTATTTTTTCCACCTGTCTCATGGGACAGGTAATTTTTTTTTCCACCTGTCTCCTCTATTTTCTACCTGTACACAATAATTATATATATATATATGCGAATAGTGATGAAATTATTCTATATGTTCACGTCTTGTACTATATGTTATTAATCGATTGTTTTCGTATAGCCTTAGTATTGACCTGAGGGTCGCCGTATTGGCCCGAGGCCGCAGGCCGAAGGCCAATACGGCGACCCGAAGGTCAATACTAAGGCTATACGAAAACAATCGATTCATAATATTTTTATTAATTGACATTTCGTTCACCTCGGCCAATACAACATTCAACCCGGCCAATACAGCTTTCAACTCGGCCAATACAACTCAGCCAATACAAGTCGGGTTCGACATGACGTATAGACAGGCCGTTTTACACTGTATTCGGGTAATAACATACACAGTCAATTAATAATAACTTGTATTTGACTTGCTGTAACTGTTTCTAAATAAAATATTAACACAAAGAGAAGTTGTCATGTTGTACGGTACGTGTTAAATTTGAACACTCGTTTCCTTTTTGCCGGCGTCGGAGACGCTTCTATCGGCTCGTCTGTTGTACTTGAAATGCCCTCGCCAGCTTGCGATGCAGTCTCGTCTTCTTGACTGGGCTGTAAAGCATCACCCGCGTTTGTACGAGTTAGAAAACGCTCCATTTTGATCTATTGCATTCAAAACCAAAGACAATGGCGGACGTCTGACAGACGGTAGAAACCTATGGCAACGGTATGACCGCTTACTCGCGCATGCGTGTTTCATGCAAGTTGCTGTGGGCAGACACGATTGCACACTGAACTGTGTACGCCCGAGCCTTTTAAGCATGCGCAGTTGCGAAAACTGTTCAGAATCGGGGACACCCGTGCACGTTCAATCAAATTGGCCCTTTTCGTGGCGGACATTGACAAACGATGGCGAAAGTGAGCTAGTACGGACAATATTTCTGTTTTATTGACCGAATCTCTACCTGTCGCATGCGACAGTCATTTATTTTTTTTACCTGTCGCACATAAATACTACCTGTCATCGACAGGTGGACACCCGAACATTTCGCGCCCTGAGTATGACAAGCAGTCTTTGCGAGGAAGGGCGAGCGATCGCTCGCGCTCGTGCCCACACACGCCCAAAGACCTCCAGGCGACCGATTTATCACTCGCCCATAATTGTAACGAAATCCAGTTAAATGGTATCAAAAAACAATAGAATCGCCTCCCGTGAAACGAGCGTACCTCCGATAAAAACTCAAACAGAAAGCGGAAATCAACTTAGACTAACTTTTGACATGCGCATATCGTGAACGTCCGGACCAAAAACCTTTTGCAAAGTGATGCGCGATTGGCTTATTAAGGACACAACGAGCACGATCATTGGTTCATCTGTTACAGGGAAATTAGAGAACACGTGTTATCTCTGGACGGGCCGTTTGCACCGACGAGAGCTGCGAGAGATCAGCGGTCGTGTGACATGCAACCTCCGTGTTTTGCTCGAGCGATAATCCTGTTGAACATTTCTTGTATCGTCTCTTTAGCGATGGCAGGCATTCCGAAAGGAAACAAAGTGGAGTTGAAAACCTTCAATAACTGGGGAACAGCCGTTCAACAACACATTGGTTTTACAACCGAGGCGACAGATGGTCGGCAGTACGTCACATTCGTCTGGTGCAAGCTGTGTGCATGGTACAAGACAAGATCACCGAACATCCTAATCTCCGAGGGGCGGCCATAAAATTCCATAATGAAGAGTAATATCTTGAGGCACTTTGAGGGAAAGACCCATGGAATGTACATTCTTGTACATTCTGGGTCCGAGAAAGATGAACCCAGTAAATAGATTTGATTTGAATTGTAAATTCTAAAAATAAACAACACCATCACTGCGAAGATGAAAAATAGTAGATACCAAGTTCAAAATATTTAGACTAATTTACATACATGTACATTGGAAATTTATTAAAAAACTGAGAATTACATAAAATTGATAAATATATTCTATTTAAATTATACTAATTAATAGGTGAACAGAAAATTTGAAAAAAAGTTCAAATCTGAATATAAACTCAAAATTCATTATCTGTAAGAACTTTTAATTTAATTTAATTTGTCTTTGAAATAATCATAGATTGTGGAAGATATTTTCAAATCTTTTTGTTTCATTATTTTTTAAAAAAAAGATAAACTAATTAATGATAATAAAATAGCTTCATTGAAGTTTGTTAATAGCAGTTTATTTTACAACATTTTATCACTTGTCCCAGCAGAGTGATAGCTCTCCCAGTAATGTTTTGGGTGAGCAATTGACAAGGAGAGCAACCACTCCCCCAAAGCATTTCAGGAGAGTGATTTACAACTCGCCCTTAATTTGCTCATCGAAAAGACTGACAAGCAACTAAACGTATGAATACATACCTCTGGTATGGGAGCATTGAGACCAGGTATTTTAAGATTAGGATAGGATGGTGGTGGTCCATATCTCTGCATTGCAATCAACCATGGAGGTGGAACTTTATCTGAAGTCTGAGAATTGAAGAACAATACAATATCAGAACAGCAAATTGCTGATAAAATCCATAATATCAAGTTATCATTCCTTGTTCTCTCTTACATTCTTTAAAGAATGAACTGAGGCATTTGAGGCATGAGGCAGCTAAACCTGGGTATCCAGACAGTGTCTGACAGTTGATGAGTGGATCAAATCATAGGTGAGACCTGTAATATTACAAACTGAGGTTGTAGCAAAATATATTATCACTCACAATGATAGAGAATCTGGTTTGTTTTAGTTCTGAAATGCATTGAAAATACCGATGAAAATATCAAATTTATCTTTCAATTTTGAATTGACCATTCAGTTTTCCAGACCCAGAATATATCCCATGAAGCAGTTTTTGAAGGGATTCATGAGAGTATATGTGTCACTTATCTTCCTTGTCTCTTGTGACTGTCTTAATCTGTACATGTAGTCATATTTGCTTTTGTGCCCTAGATTCACTATCATTTGGGCAGCAAAAAAGCTTGTTTGGACAAGGATTTTATTAACCTCACCCTTGTCTAATATGGTGCACTCACAGGAGGTTTTACATCATTCTGGATTATTCTGGACTCATCCAGTTCCGTCAAGTTGTCTGTAGCTACCAAGAAGGTACTGTGGGCAGGTGTTCATTTGTGTGATAGTGCTTTAATCCGCAAAGCCTCCCAGAGAGAACGAACCCATATTATTCCCTTATTCCCTTATCATCGGCTCATGAGTATGACAGTAATGGTAGTAGGCAAGTGTCCAAATTGGTTTATCAAAATGCTATTTGCTGAATATATTTTAAATGACACTACTACGACTTTAAGAAGGGTACTTCATCGATATGACAAAAAGTCAGCCAACAGGAATCATTCTATACTACCTATAATGAGAAAACCCCATTTAATTAAAACTTACCCCACCCACTGGCATTCCTAGAGCAATTTTCAAGTCGTCCGACAAATTCCCTGGTTTCTTTTCCTTCAACTTTGTTTCAAATTCCTTACCCTGAAAAGAAAACGACATATGCGAAAAGTGGAAGTAAATACAATAAAACGCTTGATAATTGTTCATGTGTAAGATATTCTGATTCACTGCTATCATGGAAAATAATATGTCACATCTGAAGAGAGAATACCAAGATGCCAAAGTTTGTATGTGCTAATTTTATCTTTTTTAAAGATTTACATAGCACTGATAAGCTGCATATAATATCAGAAAATTGCAGTGAAACTTCATACTGTAACCAGAAAAAAAACCATGAAAGACATGCTCTCACACTTTCTACTTTAAAGCAAATGAATATTACTCATAATACATAGACCAGCGTTCGGTAGCCTGCATGTAAATCAACAGTGAATACACCAGTCTCCAGTTCTCCAACAGGCCCTGATCCAGGCTGTTTTTGAGCCCGTTTATAACAGATTTGGGCACCATGAATTTGGGCGCCCAAACAAAAAAAAAAGAAAAAAGCAAATACGGAAACTTTTTTTTTTTTTCGCAAATCCCCACTCTGAACAGGCTGAAACCAATACTAATGCAAGTACTGTTGCCAAATATTAAGTTATCAGGCTGTATTTAGACCATTTAATACTCCCACAGCTTCCATGGGCTTCGACAGTCCCTCATCGCGGCCTATTTCACTATAACTTATCACACTCTGCACCATGTATGGGTGCCCAAACTAAAAGTCTGTATCAAGCCATGCCCAATCTCCTAGTTTAATGAATCTGTGTAAGGTTTCCGACCTCATAGTAAAGATCTCCATGAATGGTCATCTTTGGCTTGGTCTGCCACTTGAAGAAAGCATCATGGAGTTTCTGGTAGTCGATGTCTATTTTACCCAGTTTGGGTCTCACTTTCTCCCTCATCTTGGCCTTCATCGTCTTCTGGTCTTCCTACAATTAAATACACATCATCACATGAAAATACACACAAAATGAGGGTCAGTCATCTATCATCATCAATGATACTTCATTGAAAAGCAAATGTGACCAATGTGGGTCGAAAATGTGTATTCACTTTTGTCAGATGGAATCGCTAATTCTACGGCCTCAAAAATGCATACTTGATGTAGCTGTGCTGGATCGCACAAGATTAATTTCAGTCATTCAAGTCAAATATATCAATCAGATTCCAAAGTGGAAATATATATATAAGAGACAATAAGGATATATACATAACATAGCTGTGCACAGGTCAAATTTCAGTCATTCTACGGTCAAAGTGAAGAGGGCAAGATGGATCCCTGTCCCAGCATCCCAGTAAAATTTTATGCTAATCAAAGCTCAGTCAAACATCCGATTCCCAATATTACTAAAATTTTAAGCATCATCCTGTATCACGAAAAGAAAATTGAGCCTGAATTCTCGAAAAAGTCCTTGCCCTCCCTCTTCCAGGGTAAAACTCAGACTTCAAGGTGAAAACCTCGCCACTGACAAAGATTGGCCACCTACAACCGATAGGTCATTCAGTAAAAACTGAAATGAGATCTTTAACAGATGTTTTCTTGTATCTCAGAGGGGCATATACAAATCCAACACTCATGACAAGTTTAGCAGTAATTGTGTTGAGACATTACAGCATAAGCATCAGTCCAGGATTTGTTCGAAACGATCGTCGATACCCTTGAAGTAAAACAAATTCATGAATAAAGTGTTCAAGCATTTACCTTCTCTTGTAGAGCTTGTCTCATCTCCATGATGCCAGTGGCTTTGATGTACTCGGGCAGTTCAAACGGAGGTTTCTCTATACCCCTCTTCCCCTGAAGGTACTTGCGCTTGAAGCACCAATGTCTTGGTACAGGAACAGTGTTTCGAGTAGCCTGGAAAATTATTGAAGGCATTCCAATCAGAAACATTTCCACAGCATAATCCTATCAAAATATAGACTCCAGGGATCACATTAATAGTGTTGAAACAGATCATTTCAACGAAATAATTATCCTAATGTACAAAGATGAAAGTAATCACCATTTCTACGAGCAGACTGTGGAGCGGTAAATTCACAACAAGGGAAATAGATTACTTGACTGTGTACCAGACCATGTAAAAATGCATCTATTCGATTCGTACATTCAATATACATACATGTGTCCATTACCAATTTTACCACTCTATGCAATACTTCAAATTATTAAGACCAATAATTTTCAGCTACAGGTTATACCAGTTGTAAAAGACTGGGAAATAAATTACATTTAGGCTGCAATAGTTTATTTCATACTTTTTGCTATTGGGTTCTCTTGTTCTCTTGAACAGGGGCCGCGAGGGGGGGGGGGGACCGCAATGTTATAAGTCCTTGCACCCGTCCAACATTTAACATGGCCGTTATAGAGTTCAGCCCCCCCCCCCCCACTTTCAAATGTGCTCCACGCCTCCTGTTGAACAATGCATCATGGGGATTTCCTCTGCTGATATTCATTGTCAATTTAGGAATTTGTTTTTTGTATTTCCTTACACATATAAGGATAAGCTTCAAAGTTGTTAAACTAATTCAAAGATTTTAGAGTTTTTATTCGATCTCAGAGAAAGACCAAATAATAGAGAGAGAGAGACAGAGAGAGAATTAGGGTTTAATGTCGCATTCAGCAATGTTAAACCCTAATTCTTTCTCTCTCTCTCTCTCTTTTATTTGGTCTTTCTCTGAGATTGAATAAAAGAACAAAACTCTGATTTTCCAGTTCATGGCTTTCAGGGTAAATGATGTTCAAAATGAGCTGGTGATTCAAACACCAATTTTTTGAATTTCCTATACATGCTTTTCAAACAGATAAACGTCAATCATCTCTCATTTAAGAACATGATACATTTCCCAGTTACCAAAATGGGGTCTTTTGTGTGATGTTGTCATCACTTTCTATGCAGTCTAGCCCTATCATAGGTCACATAAGACATATATATGGAGAGTTCCACAGTTTCCACCATTTCAAATCATAAGTATTGTAATCCACTTGTAAACTCTCCATCCCACTTAATTTTGAACTGCAGTAATCATAAGGAGATTTAACCCTTAAGCCCAACTCACACTACAAGCATTTTGTTGTATTAGAACAAAAACACTGTTCAGAACATGTTTTGTCTGCAGCACAGGCCCGCAAAACAAGAGTTTTGAGGGGTGTGGACGGTGGTATTACGGTGACGTGTCGAATTATGGGGTCTCTATATATAACCCCATGCTTTATATAAATCAACATCAAGGTGTGAAACGGACTTTGGGTGAATCGAGAAATAAACGGTTTACCGCCAAACAAAATACATCAGCATATTCTACAAGTATCACTTTATATATTCCCGTCGTCAAATTAGTAAATTTGTGCAATTTTTTACCTTTGCCGGGCGATTCAAAATCCAACCAGACTGTCCATCCATCTAGGAACAGCCCGATTATGGCGGGCTTCGTTCTCAATTCTGATTGGTCAATTGCGACAGCTGATCTGTGCGTGACCTCTCTTGCCGGAGGCGTGTCTCGACTGACCAATCAGAATTGAGAACGAAGCCCGCCATAATCGGGCTGTTCCTAGATGGATGGACAGTCTGGTTGGATTTTGAATCGCCCGGCAAAGGTAAAAAATTGCACAAATTTACTAATTTGACGACGGGAATATATAAAGTGATACTTGTAGAATATGCTGATGTATTTTGTTTGGCGATAAACCGTTTATTTCTCGATTCACCCAAAGTGCGTTTCACGCCTTGATGTTGATTTATATAAAGCATGGGGTTATATATTTTTTTTTTTACAGGGTTCGTACACCTTGGAGGCCCCAGTTTTCAAGGTCTTTTCAAGGCCTTTTCAAGGTAATAATTCCTGTTTTCAAGGTATACTCTTTTCATGTAATAAAGGAATACAGACACAATTTTTTAGTTTTCTTACCTTTTTTCACAACCAGTATCCAATGATACATATAGACTTTTACTAATGTCTTGCTGAGATATTATTTTTCATACTTAACATCGATATGCATTGACCGATGCGCTCCCTATTAAATGTCAAATATGACACTTATGTTAAAGATGTGTGATAGTCTGATCAATGTTTCTGTCACATTAAAATGTAAATGCAGTGGTGTCTTCTGGACGGCCTATTTATTCACACACCGTCACCCTTGTGGCGTTCCTTGAGCCTTGCAACCTCCGCATCCAGTTGCTGAAGAGCAGTTGTTTTGTCTTTCACAGTCCGCCTGAAGCTGTTCGACTTAGTCAGGAACGTCATGTTACCCGTTGTCTCAGCTTTTTCAGCCAGTTTGTCCGCAGAAGTGTTCAGTGAGGAAATGTCATCCTGAAGACGCTGTCGTTTCTGTTTGAACTCGTCGAGCTCAGCTGTTAATAGTCGTCGTTTTCTAGCACTTGCAGATTCGGCTGCATCCTTCCGGTTCTCCTCTAATGCCTGACCGTATCTCTGCCGAGCAGATTGCGCAGACATCAAGAGAGACTTAGAAATTGGAACGTTCAGCACACCACCAGCGGATACTACATGGTCAAACACCACTCTCTGTGCCACGATAGAGGATTCCTTCATATTCTCCACAACAAGTTCTTTGTTAATGGAAAAACCTCTCTCCACTGAGGCTTGGCCATGTGATAACATGAGCACTAGCTGTATCACCTCCCAGAGAGCCTTCAAATCCGTTCTGCTTGCCACAACCTTGCCTAGGAAACAGTCCAGTCTATCCCTTGGGGCTTTGAATTCCTGAAATTCTCGTGCCTGTGGTGAAGCTACCTCCAGCAGAATTCTCGTGCCTGTGGTGAAGCTACCTCCAGCAGAATTCTCGTGCCTGTGGTGAAGCTACCTCCAGCAGAATTCTCGTGCCTGTGGTGAAGCTACCTCCAGCAGAATTCTCGTGCCTGTGGTGAAGCTACCTCCAGCAGAATTCTCGTGCCTGTGGTGAAGCTACCTCCAGCAGAATTCTCGTGCCTGTGGTGAAGGTACCTCCAGCAGAATTCTCGTGCCTGTGGTGAAGCTACCTCCAGCAGAAAAGTGTCATACTACCCTTGTTGTTTGTCACAATCCGATTCCCTAACCCTCTTACAGTACACAAACTTTGTGAGAACACGATGGAATTTGTCCTTGCACAGTTGTTGGTCTGTCACCATAAGGTGAGGGTCAAAACAAGAAAGGTTACGAGTAAGTGTGTACTGGAGGGGGGATTTGTCTTGAAACTTCTCGATGGACTTGACCAGCCACTTCCTGCAATCCATATACAGCTCGAGCTCTTGCTGTGTGCTCATCTTCTTGACCGCCACTAGTTCTTTCACCAGTTTAGTAGCACTAAATCCAATATCGGTTTTCTGGTACGGTTTGTGTTGGCCTGCACCATTGACGTCAAGTTTCAGGAGCTTTGTACATGTATCAGCTTCCTTCAGCAACTCTGTCTTGATGGTCCGGTTCATCAGGCCACGTCACGTAGCAGTTTTTCTAGGTCACTAGCCAGGAAAGGCACCATGGGACAATCAGTCTGGTACTTGGTCAGAAATGGTGAAAACTGTTCAGCAAGAGAGATGTAGAAATGCAGTCTGGGTAGTGTTGTGATATCTTGACATGCACTTTTCAGGACATCGAATGATTTGGTCTGTGGACATTTGTACTTTTTGTCCCTTTGAACAGTGTCCACATACACTTTGATATGTGGGAGCATTTCCACGGCACGTCTGGCAACGGGCATTCTCAATCCACCTTGTTGGACAACACTTTAATGGGTACATACTGCATCCTGTGATGGTTTCAAAGTCCTCCCGACGCGCAGGTGTGTCTTTGAACAATCTGTGCATTGCCTTCATAATACCATCTATGTCCCAGTCAACAGCCTCTGCTCCAGTCTTGAACGCCCCATGGATTATGTGTAGTCCACAGCTGCCGATATTGATCAGTTTGGGATCATTTTCATCTGTGGAAATGTGTGCCTCCAGCTCCTTAAAGAATGCCCAATTAACATTGGGTCCATCCATGGACAGTTGGATCATGTTTCGCAAAGTCAGTTGTGTGGTCAGTGTCACAGCTCTTATATGAATGGTGTGAACACACAGTCTCCATTGCCCACAAGCACTCTGCACTGGTGCATTGATCCCTGTTTACCACTACTAATGTCCCAGTAGCCCCACTTCCAACAGTTGGTACCTGCGTTGTTGTTGTTGCTGTTGTATGTGCAGCTGCTTCTGTTGTCGTTCCTGGGTTATTTCTTGGAACAGCAAAGTCCGTAATTGGGTTACTGGTCCTCGCGATCCTTCTTAAATTTTCCATACTGCTGATGTGTTTCTTGCCACGCATGTGGGAAGTCAAGGCGGACTCGCCCATTTTGCCGACGTCAATATCTTTCTTACACACACCACACACAGCTTTGCGTTTATCTGCATGCTGGCATAGCCAGTCCTTATACTTGTCATCCTTCAGCCAATTTGTATTGAAAAGGCACACCATTTCCACAATTTCTATTTAGCAGACGATGTTAAATGTCAAGAACGAAACAATTTTCAAAAGCCGCCAAAAACCTCTTCATTCTACTGGACGTGTCGGAAACCCAAGAGATTCATTAGACATGAAAACTTAATGGAAATCTGAGGGTTCCCGATGTAGCGGGGGCCCACATGATCAGGTGACATTATACATATTCATTGCGCAGATGCGATGACCGAGATTCATACAGTCGCGAGCCCTCCGCTCACTTACGAGAGCATACATCAGGGGAGGTTTCTCATTTCCAAGGAAAACCCGTATACCGTGGATAGTCTCCCTTTACACAGCGTGACAAACATTTGAGAAAATCATCTTACGGTCATAATCGGGACTTAATTTTTACTAAAGGATGACAAAGGGCAATATTCATTCACAATTCTCAACTTAACAGAACTGACAACATGCGAAGAATTCCAGTTTTCAAGGCCTTTTCAAGGTACATGGCCCGATTTCCCATTTTTCAAGGCATTTCAAGGCCTTGAATTTTAAATTGTCATTTTCAAGGTAATTCAAGATTTTCAAGGTAGTGTGCGAACCAGGTATATAGAGACCCCATAATTCGACACGTCACCGTAATACCACCGTCCACACCCCCCAAAACTCTTGTTTTGCGGGCCTGTGGTCTGCAGTGTGAGGTGCCCAGAAACAGAAAACGTATGTTCGGAACAAATGTTCGTGAGATCAAACTTGTTTGATATTGCGAACATGTTTTGCCCTGAAACAAGTTTTTGTCTTCAGTGTGTGGTGATCGCGAACATTTTGCCGAACATTTACCAACAGTTATCCAATCAACTGGCAGCTGTCGGTCATGTGACGAAGCCGCTCTCACATGACACAACCAAATGGCCTCACTGCTTGATCGCGGCGACTGGCGGTCAAGAGAAAATGTTCGCAATGTGAGGTTACCACGAACAAACTGTTCTGTTCTAATACAACAAATTGTTCGTAGTGTGAGTTGGGCTTTAGCCTGCTGTGAACATTGTGAATCTCAAACATCCAGTGGGGCACCATGATTCCTGTCAGATGCGTTTTTTCTGCTCCTACCTTAAGATGTACCAGCAACCTGGGATCTTGAGCTGTCACATCATGCATCTCCACAACGTCTGGTCTGGTCACCAACTGGTCAACAAATGGAAAGAGAAGCAGACAACCTGTAGTCAAAATTTCTCTCTTTTAGTCCCTCCATAAAAGAACATCCACCCTAGCCTGTAATGGTTCACAGCCGCACACAGTCTCTCCCACTCATAGTATACCACTAATGGTGGCAGGCTTCTGATTAGCCAATCTAACATGGTACACAATTTAACCAACAAAAGTTTTATGTTGACCTAAAAAAGAACTAAATCTTCTGATATTTGATTCAAACAACTTTCACATCACTATGAAGCTGCGACTGGTGAACAGACTAGAGGCTATCATGCCATTTTCATTTTTCGTATTCAATCATGTACCTGTTTCAGCTCAGCTACACTCAGTCTCGTCATTTTCTTCAACTTCTTCTTGGAGATCTTTGGTTTATCATCATCGACGGGAACATCCTACAAAAGTAGACAGTGAGTTAACAGAAATTACCAGATGATCTAAGTTGAACAAAATATCTGTTATTAAACTTTACTAACAACATATGCTTTATTATCGTTTCCAAGAAATTTCACATCAAACGGTCTGACAGACGATTTGTAAGATCATCATGGTAACATGCAATACAATACAATACAGTGACATTCATTTACCAGTACAAGCAAGATAGTATGGTAAGCCCTCTACTAATTCAATCGCCCTATCAAAATTCAATCACCCCCAATTTTGATAACAAAGAATAATGAATTATATGCATGATTTTGAACCATTTTGTCACTTTCCTGTTCTAGTAAGTTTGACGATGATGACCCCCAGATTTTGTTGGGAAATTTCACTCCCTATGATTGAATTATTAGAGGGATTACCATAGCCAAGAAACACAGAAGAAACGATCTCAGAAAATAAAATATACCTTTTATGTAAAGACTGATATGAACAGACTGACAGACACACCTAACAGTAACAATATCCCTAAGTGCACAAGGGCTGACTGTCCAACAAAAAAAATGTCTTATATATGACCTACATCATCATCGTCATCGTCATCCATTTCTTCCTCTATAAGCATACCCCGAGCTTTGACAGGTGCTTCCACCTTCTTCTCCTCGAGTTTCTCCAGGTGTCGAGGGATCGTTTTCTCCGGCTCTGTGATCTGATACAGAAAAAAAAAAAATTAGATTCTGCTATAAACCACTATTATAGTACGATACCAAACAAAATCTGACAAACCGACAATGCCCTAGTTGTACCAGTCTTTCTGTTTCCATTGTTTTGAGCCTCTATATTTTATTGAAGTCAGACCACTGTTGAAACAGATAATATTCCAGGCCCATGCATCATCGGTTATACAGGTCTAACTGTAGGACACGCTTGCTATTTTTCAATGATCCGATTGAAATGGAGGACTCATTCAAATGGTAATAAATTAGGACTCAGCAAGAGAAAGATGAAGGTTCCAATTCAAACAACTCAAATTTATTTCTGACAGTCTTCATTTCAATCAATCTCTCATTACTTTCTCCTGTGTGGTTACTAAAATATCAATTGTTTTCAATATCAGTTCTGTGGATTTCCAGTAAAAAGTGCAGTAAATGATACGGATACTCTGGTGTAGGAGAGGTTGTGACCTTAACCTCAGAAGTACACTTCATTGGTGGAATAAATCAAGTTATCCATACTACATCCTTCCTCAGTTTCTATCAGACTGTTCTTTGGCCACCATTCCAACTATAAATTCAGAAGCCCATCATGTATTTCGAAACATTTTGACAGGATACCATATTAGGATTACCAAGAAACTTGAACATGAAGCTGCGCTATCGAAACCCCTCGGCTCTGAACCCCAGCTATTATAATGTAAGGGTGTCTCTACCAATTGATTGGCTTGTGGGAAGAAATATTTACCCCTGGTATTGTAAGTGTACTTTCTTTGAAAAAAAAGAAAAGTTTTCCTCCCCTTAAATTAATTTGTTTCTGGAATAAATTGAAAGAGCTGTATCGGTGTCTCACCAAAACAACAGTACACATGGCTAGATAAATACAGTACATGTATACTAAATGGGACATGTATGTCATTTTCAAAAGAGATTTGCAAGCATTCTTTGCATTGTCTAAGAAAATAAATCAGTCATCTAATCAATAAATAAATGTGATAGTATACTAACATGATATAGAAATAATATGCAAACTTAACATAGGAATTAGTGGATTTTGTTAGACAAGGGGCATACTTTCTGACACGACTCATTTTTGATAGGCATCTAGTGTCATTTTCAAAACAGATTTGCAGGTATTCTTCGCATTGTGTAAGAGAATAAATCAATAAATCAGTCATCCAATCAATAAACAAGCTGAGTAGCTAGCAGGTCCTCCGCCAAGTAGCCTGTTTGAGAGCATACAGCATATACGCTTCCAATATCTCCTTAAATATAACTTGGAAAGTTGATATGTGTATGTGGAAAGAGATGTTCATCTGGAATTGTTGAGACAATTTGAGGAGGTTTGGGAAGCAGTAATGGGTAGTGCAACACTGGAATGTAAGTCTGTAGTTGTATATGGATTCGTGGGTGGTGAGGTTTATAAATCGATGAGTGGAATAGATCAAGATATCGCGTTCACAATTACAACACATATAAGGGAAGTGGGAAGAGGTGCTGACATACTGACTGCGTCATATGACTTCTGGTAAACCTATTCTAAAGCACATACCAAGAATCTAACGATTCATGATATGTGTTGTATCTCAGGTACGCTTTTATTGTACCTGTTCATGTGGCAACATGGATGATATGACCACACGGCCCCTAGCACCGGCATAAGCGGTATGAGATACAAATCTAGAGCAGGGGTTTTTTCAGACGAAAATCCTTTATCGAACTCAATTTCAAAACTTGAAAAACTTAATTTTTTTTGCGCGCCTTCGACGCGCTAAAAGTACAATAAAACTCAATTTTTCAACTTTTTAGTCGTGTAGTAGATATAAAACTCAATTTTTTATTATTTTAGTAGTACACTCCAAACAATCTTTTATTTGATCGCTTTTTCATCGCAGAGAAAAATACAAATGTTAAAAATGGCATAATAATAAACATGAATGTCCATTTTGTTATGCATGTACTTCAGAGTGAGGTATGGAGGTTCACACAAATAAACTACTGAAGTGTAATTGCTAAAGTAAATCCCATGCAACACATGCGGATATATGGAATGGACTGATAAATTACATGAACCAAAACTGACTGAACGGATTGATCATTGAGTCCAAGATCAATAAATATATGAATATCCATGATATGTTAACAAGTGCAAGGTGGTTTCCCTCTACGCAACTGCTATCCATACAATTCCTTCTGCGTTCATTCGTATATTTAATTTATTGTAATTCTTCGGGACCGTAACTCGTCGGTGTGTACCTTCCTTTCGTCGAACTGTCAAACGATTGTCACGTTGCCTTGGTAGGGTCAAGGTTGTTTATTAGCCAATCACGGCGCTACAGAGGGCGCTGGTCGGGAGCCCGCGAAAGAGTGCGCTACTTCACACTAATCCTGGTTTCCGAATGCAACAAGGGAGACAACTATTTATTGATGCAGTATCTCTGTCGAAGGAAAATGGCTGCCAATCGCTGTCGAAAGATGTTAAATAAAAATGGAAAGGTAACGATCGAATCTTTTACCCCAAAATTGTTGATGTCTTTCGTTATGATTCCAACAACGATCCTGGTTTACATAAGGTATTCAGACATGATGTCTTTATATCGCCCTGCAGGGCATGAAATGTTTTTTTCAGTCCACCTGTCACATGTGACAGGTAAGGTTTTTTTCTACCTGTCTCACCCAAAACTTACTTGTACACAATTTTGTCAAAATTTCTATATGCTGATCGAATTATGTTTAAACGATGAACGCACCGGAATGTTTTGATGAGAAAACTATCTATTGTAGTCCTGAGGATTTTATTTTTAATACCCACTCACCAAATTTCTGATTTCTTGAGTTTTAAAATGTTTTTATTACCTCCTGTAGCAAGAACACAGAATGACAAATAATTCATTAATTAGTTTTGATAATTGCTAGGCAAATGATAAATAATTACTCTCCCTGGTCAAATGATAAATAGTTAAACCTATTGCCAAAAAAAACCCCGCACAATCTAGCTTTCCCCAGTAGCCTACCATTCATTTTCATTTCTAATTTGTTTTTTGAAATGTCACTATGAGGCACGATGACGGAAGCACAGATATGTTCCTGGAATATACCAGTGAACGTACGGTGATTGAGAAGCACAACACAACCAACCTCATGTCTGGTTAGTGTCGCTCCTGTCAGGCTATTAGAATACATTCTCTAGATCAGCTTCACGTTTGTAATGTTTAAAAAAAAACTTAATGATATGGTAACATTGGAATTCTTTAGCAGTAGACCGAATGGAATTTGTTTCAGTAAACTTGAGCACATTTTCCTAAGTCAGCTTTCCTGCCGCAATGCGTAGTTTGACAGACATCCGTCGATAACCTTCTTTTACTCGTTTGTCTGACATCTGAGCGTGGGTTCCCGATCTGTTCACTGTGACCTTTGATCTGAAGAATATCCGTGACTTCAAATATACCTCGGCGACTGCCGATCTCCAATGGTCTCTCCAACAGTGTAAGCAAATCTGGAGCGTTGAGGTCTGATCGAACGTCGACGCTTGCCGAAGCATAACGAGGCTAAATTTATTTTTAGCTCTGGAGCATGGCATGCTCTCAGCAGGAGTTGAGACATCGTTTAACAACAACAACAAGAAGTTTTTCTTGCTTCGGGCGTTAGTAAAGATCAACGCCTATGAATCCCTGCAATGTTTCACCTGTCGCATGCGACAGTCATTTATTTTTTTTACCTGTCGCACATAAATACTAGGTGGACACCCGAACATTTCGCGCCCTGCCCTGTCTCTGCAATTGACCGCAACGTCGGCCAAAAAAAATTCTTGCCGGCAGACGCAAATTATATATTTCTTCCGACTATTTTTTCACAGAAACTCAATTTTTTTTTCACAGAAACTCAATTTTTTAGCGCGCCTTCGGCGCGCAAACTATCAACCCCAGAAAATACTCAATTTCCGAGAAAAAAACTCAATTTAAAAAATTCCAAAAACTCAATTTGTAATCGTTTTTCATCGGGGTTACCCCGATGAAAAACTGTCTGAAAAAACCCCTGCTAGAGAGCTATGATGGAAATGCTCTGACAACTTGTATACTGGTAATTGGTGAGCTGTTTCGCTGTGACAACTCGTACATTGGAGATTGGTGAGCTGTATCGTCGTCAGATGTAAATGACGGCAATTAACACAAAAGACTAGCCTGTGAGGCCCGATGTCGACCCAGCATCAACTTCCCACAAATGCCAACATATATCAAAGACCAAATGGGTGAGTGAAATCCAAGATGGTCAATGGCAGCCATCTTGGATTACATACTACCTCAATGAAAATCAATACCAATCGCTGTCTAACTGATGTGAAGCACCGTCTCGAGTTTGAAGTTGATTGGTCAAATTGTTGTCGAGATATCACGTTCACAAGATCCGAGACGGATGGAATCCAATATCGTCAATGGCAGCCATCTTGGATTATGTACCTCAGTGAAACTCAATACCAATGGCCGTCTAATTGATGTAAAACACATTCTCAAGTTGGAAGTCGATTGGTCGAACTGTTCTCGAGATATCGCGTTCACAAGATGTGGGATGGACAGAATCCAATATGGTCAATGGCAGCCATCTTGGATTATGTACCACAGTGAAAACCAATACCAATGGCCGTCTAACTGATGTGAAAAACCTTCCCAAGTTTGAAGTCGATTGGTTGATTTGTTTTTGAGATATCGTGTTAACAAGATGTGGAATGGAGTGAATCCAATATGGTCCATGGCAGCCATCTTGGATTAAGTATCTCAGTGAAAATCAAAACCAATGGCCGTTTAACTGATGCGAAGCACATTCTCAAGTTTGAAGTGGATTGGTCAAACTGTTGTCGAGATATCGCGTTCACAAGATGTGGGATGGACAGAATCCAATATGGTCAATGGCAGCCATCTTGGATTACGTACCTCAGTGAAAATCAATACCAATGGCCGTCTAACTGATGTGAAGAACCTTCCCAAGTTTGAAGTCGATTGGTTGAATTGTTCTCGAGATATCGCGTTCACAAGATCTGGGACGGATGGAATCCAATATGGTCAATGGCAGCCATCTTGGATTATGTACCTCAGTGAAAACCAATACCAATGGCCGTCTAACTGATGTGAAAAACCTTCCCAAGTTTGAAGTCGATTGGTTGATTTGTTTTTGAGATATCGTGTTAACAAGATGTGGAACGGAGTGAATCCAATATGGTCCATGGCAGCCATCTTGGATTACGTATCTCAGTGAAAATCAATACCAATGGCCGTCTGACTGATGTGAAGAACCTTCCCAAGCTTGAAGTTGATTGGTGGAATTGTTCTTGAGATATCGCGTTCACAGGATGTGGGACGAACAGAATCCAATATGGTCGATGGCGGCCATCTTGGATTACGTACTTCAGTGAAAATTAATACCAATGGCCGTCTAACTGATGTGAAGCACCTTCTCAAGTTTGAAGTCGATTGGTCAAATTGTTCTTGAGATATCGCGTTCACAAGATGTGGGACGGACAGAATCCAATATGGTCGATGGCGGCCATCTTGGATTACGTACCTCAGTGAAAATGAATACCAATGGCCGTCTAACTGGTGTGAAGCACCTTCTCAAGTTTGAAGTCGATTGGTCGAATTGTTCTCAAGATATCGCGTTCACAAGATGTGGGACGGACGGAAGGACGGACGGAGGGACGGACGGAAGGACGGACGGCTAGCATTTCCAAGTCCTCCCACCACTTCGTGGCGGAGGACAATAAATGTGATAGTATACAAACATGATATAGAAATTATATGCAAACTTAACATAGGAATTAGTGGATTTTATTAGACAAGGGGCATAACTCTGCAAAATACTTTCTGACACGACTCATTTTCGATAGGCATCTAGTTCAGGTCAAGAGAAACAATTGTATCACGTTATGATGTTGTATATGGAACGGTTCTGAAATTATCACAATAAATCATAAATGGATTTTTATTTGTAAAAAGGGGCATAACTCTGCAAAATATTGTCCGAGATGACTCCTTTTCGATAGGCTTCTGATTTACGTGAAGATAAATAGATGTAACAAGTTTGGTTGCCATGCATGAAATGGTTCTGTAGATATCGCGGTAACGGATTTTATTAGACAAGGGGCATAACTCTGCAAAATACTTTCTGACACGACTCATTTTCGATAGGCATCTAGTTTAGGTCAAGAGAAACAACTGTATCACGTTAGGATGTTGTATATGGAACAGTTCTGAAATTATCACAATAACAAATCATAAATGGATTTTTATTTGTAAAAAGGGGCATAACTCTGCAAAATATTGTCCGAGATGACTCATTTTCGATAGGCTTCTGATTTACGTGAAGATAAATAGATGTAACAAGTTTGGTTGCCATGCATGAAACGGTTCTTTAGATATCGTGGTAACGGACGGACGGACGGACGGACGTACGGACGGACGTACGTACGGACAGCCGTACATGATGACGACAATACCCCTAGGCCAAATTTGGCCGAGGGGTAAAAAACTAGAATAAATCTCACAACATCTATTTATCAATGTGATGGTGTGTCCACGGTCTGTGATGTATTTTATGTAAACATGAACAAAGTGATACTTTTTGTATAACAGGGGCGAGCCAAGGAAACATCAGTGTCAGTTTTCAGTCGAAACTTCATTGTTTCTTCATTCTTTGAATGGAACACACTACTGAAATGTAACAATCACAGATACATATACGAGAGATATATGAACGCGTTGAAGCAAATATTCACCTTAAAAGCCTCAAATATTCTGGCGAAGGTGAAGTAGTTTGGGTCTGTGGGCTCCAAATCCAACTGTTCCTGTACATACCTAGAAAGGAATAAGAACATTTTGACAAAGAAGAATATCATGTTTAGCACAAGATACCTAAATTTCTACCTAAACAAACTTGTGTACTTAATATCTCATTAAATTCAATAATTATCTCCTCGAAAACAACTAAGGCATGATAATCCCTCTAATAATTCAATCCCCTCCCTCAAAATTCAATCACCCACAATTTTTGGTACAAAATTTGATCGAATGTTCCAACAAATTTGATTACCTCCAGATTTTAAGGTGGGAAACTTCATTTCCTGTGATCAAATTATTAGGGGAATTATTGTAAATGCACAAAAAATCAATCAATCTATTAACACCATCAATTCTGATTAGTCACTGTAATAAATTTACAAACCTACACAGCCAAATTCCCACATGTTGGTAACGTGTGGAAACTGAATGGTAACCGCAAGGAAGGGCCCGGAACGGTACACCTCATTACAGTACCAGTCAGTACTGACCCGTATCCACACAGTACCACTCAGTAACTGGTCAGTACTGACTGGATACCGTACAGTACCACAAAGAACAGGACTGAACAGTACTGCATTGTAACTGAACAGTAACCAACCTTTTACTGTACAGTACTGTGCTCAGTTCAGTTCTGACCTGTGATTATCACACAGGAACTGTTCAGTTACAGCTCAGTACCTACATGTATGGTGGGCCTTTCCATGCAGTACTGTTCAGTAGTGTACAACTCAGTACATGCCTGTGAAAAATTGCCTGTGTAGATGCTGGAAATACTACATACACACTCAAGTTCCATGCTAGTGAAAACAGTGTGTCCCGAGGGGTATGGTACCATAGTGGCGACTTCACCAAAACGGTACCGTCGTCGTATCATTTCCATCAAATTTCCTTTCCAATAAATTTGATTACCCCATATTTTTGGGGTGGAGAAATGTGCTTTGTGTGATTGAATTATCGCACAATTCACCATATTTACGGTAATTCCCCAGTAATTCAATCACCGGAAGTTCACTTTTTAACTCTGTTATTCAAACACAGAGAAAAAGTAACATTCCCATTCTTCATTCAAATTGAAGAAAACCCATATGATGGCAAAATGTGACGCTTTGTTGCTGGTGCCATCAAGAATATTTCCATATATAAGCCATTTTCGTTGCACTTCCGGTGATCGAATTATTAGGGGAATTACCGTAACTTGATTTTAACAGATATTTAATTTTCATAAATCTATATTTAATTACGATATATATTTTATTTTATTTCTTTTGTAAACGTTTGATCTACATGTTATATTTGCACACAAAAACCAAGACCCAACAGAATGGGTCGCTGTTTCATAAAAGTTTGACGAGCTGTCCAGAACACAAAGAGCATGATGTAACCTGTAAAAATGTGATACCTACTCTACTTCCACATTAGGACCCTCAATCTCCCCCCATAATTTTGGGGCCTGTTGTACAGGTGTCTGGAAACGGTTTTTCTTTGCCTTCTTTTTCTTCTTCTTGCGACGCTTGTTCTTGGACTGTGGGATAATATACAAGTAGGCATTTAACAGGAATACACAAATTGATAGTTTATCTAGCTGGAATAAGATTTTGAGACACTGCTGTGACTGTACAAATGCCCCAGGGCATTGGTTGGTTGTCATTAGTTATTAAATCATCAAGTTTTTGGATTGTTGAAGTTATTAGATTGCTGAAGTTACGTATCCAGGGCTCGAAATTAGCATAGGTTTGTAAAACTGAGGCTAGTAAAATTGCTGAAGGACTAGTTGATTTTCACATCACTGGTCCTACTGGATAGTAAAATATGCCAGCTTCCAACAGGCAAAATGTTATAAATGTTTGCATCCACCAAAATAAACTGTAATCATTACTAATTTTATTCAGAAAGTCTTGTCTAGGTTCAGACAGGGAACTTATAATGATGTCCCTGGTTCAGGTCAGTTGCGGGAAAAACTGATACAGAAAATGACATCGTTGATGCCGATACGTATGCCAAAATTAGTATCGTTTATGTAATATTTGCTTTGTCATGTGGAGGGCGAGGTGCTCTGTAAACTTTGGAGGAGGGGGGATTTGGCTTACTGTCACACTCAAGGTTGTTCCACTCATATGGTGACAGTCAGTTTGATTAGGGGAGGAAGCCGAAGTACCTGGAGAGAACCACCGCCCGTCGACAAGTGTTCAACTTGGGAAGGACTAGTTGAATTCAAGTTGCTCTAGTCCTGTTGGCTAGTGGTTCTACTCTCTTAATTTGAAGCCCCGGTATTTGACAATTTGTTGAGTGTTAATTTTCTGTATTACCTCTTTCTGTGCCTGTGAAGCCTTTGTGGCCACCTCCTCCTCCTCGTCCTCCTCCTCTTCCATATCTGGGACTAAATCATCCTCCTCTTCAAACCTGGGCCCTGTCAAGGTATAACATAATTATAGCAAAGGTCACCTTAAAGTCATCATCTAACCATGATCAGTGCAGTACTATAAATAACCCTCCAACCTTGATCTAGTTCAATGCATTGCTTGTGCTTAAGGCAATAATAGGGTCATGTTAATTCGGATAATGTGTGCTTCTTTAGCAAAAGTAGCACAACGTCAACCTGTCTGATGTGTTGGAGATCTGACAGGTAAGGCAACAAAATGCATTTTTTAAAGGAAATGTCCTCCATTCCATAGATAAATATTTAACGGCCACTACAAATTACCAAAAGAAAATAACTACTGACCATTAAAATTCAAGCTATCCATCCAGATCAATGCTTTGAACAGTTTACAGGCAAAATAACTATGTTCCTTTTACTGTTTGATGGCATTTTAAATCATGACAAGGTAGTCAATTCATAGCAATTTCATGGCTTGTCTTTAATGACATTTTAATGGCAAAACACGAGTGAGTGAATATGATTTAACGTCGCTTTTCAGTCATATCACAACGTTGGGTCCTATTCTTTTTCACATCGGGAACCACATAGGTGGGGTCCTATTCCTTTTCACACCCGGGTACCCCACGGGTGCCTCAGTTAGTCGCCTCTTACAACAAGCTGTCTGAGGAGCTGAGGCCTATTCTTACCATGGCCTGCGGTGTGCACGACGACATCCCAGGTCAATCCCCGGAAGCCCCACGGGGCGGCAAAACATGAGGTAGTGATTGTATTTTATTAAGGTTTACTCACTCGATTCCTCCATGGTCGCCTCCAACTCATCTGGCTCAACACCCACTTCCTGTGCACGCATATCTTTGAATGCCAAGACTTTCTCCAGGGCTTGTGGCAGTCTGATTTCTCTGGCAGCTGGTCGTTCTCCCATGTTCGGTGGTCTTCCTTCCTGGGATGGCTGTCGGACCAGATTTTCTTGATTGGGGGGTCGGTTCATTTGAGGAGGTCGTTCATCCATCATAGGTGGTGGTCGGTCACCCGTCATCGGTGGTCGGTCTTCCATATGGGGACGTCGATCACCCATCATAGGTGGTCGGTCATCCATATGTGGACGTCGTTCACCTATCATAGGTGGTCGCTCCCCAAGAATTAGCGGTCGTTCACCCATCGTTGGTGGTCGATCTACCATCATAGGTGGCCGGTCCCCCATCATTGTTGGTCGGTCACCCATCATCTGTGGACGTTCGCCCATCATCGGTGGACGTTCGCCCATCATCGGTGGACGGTCGCCCATCATTGGAGGTCGGTCATCCATTTGTGGTGGTCGTTCACCCATCATCGGAGGCCGGTCGACCATCATTGGTGGACGGTCACCCATCATCGGCGGTCGATCACCCATCATCGGTGGTCGATCACCCATCATTGGAGGATGTCGTTCACCCATCATAGGAGGTCGGTCATCCATATGAGGTCGTCGTTCACCCATCATTTGATGATGATCATCCATATGTGGTGGTCGTTCGCCCATCATTGGTGGTCGGTCATCCATCGGCGGTCGTTCACCCATCATTGGCGGACGTTCACCCATCATAGGTGGTCGCTCCTCCAGTTGTGGTGGTCGTTCGCCTCTAGCTCGTTCACCTCTAGGTCTGTCATCCATCATCGCTGGTCGATCGTCCATCTGAGGTGGTCGGTCAGCCATCATTTGAGGAGGTCTCTCACCCATCATAGGCTGTAAATTCAGAGCATCGAACTGATTACTGTATGAGGATAATCACTGCAATCCATTTTAAGTAAAAACCAGGATTTTGATTTGACAAAAAATACTGCATCTATTCCATCTATGAATAGATGAATCAACTTTTTCATTAATAGATCACTGTAAACAGATATACGAGGGAAATTCTACATACTGTAGACATTATTCGTGGTAATTATCTTGCATTGGTTTTCACCTAAAAGTATCTTTTGTGGATAAGCCAATGCCCAGTAAATAAGAGATTTCTGATGTTTAATCAGTTAAAATTGAACTCTGCTGATGCAAAATTTTGTGAATGATGTTTCAATCACTTGGCCTCGGAGTTGATCAAACAACTGGAAACTGAAAGTTTGAACAATAATTGCATTTACAGTGATTCAATTTCATGATCAGCATTTTTTCAATCATAAAACATGTGAATATAATACAAAGGACCAAGCAG
This sequence comes from Hanleya hanleyi, assembly GCA_036873755.1. Lineage (NCBI taxonomy): Eukaryota > Metazoa > Mollusca > Polyplacophora > Lepidopleurida > Hanleyidae > Hanleya > Hanleya hanleyi. The sequence continues at coordinate 57,052 of JAVTVY010045781.1, read as the reverse complement.
ACCTGATATGCTGTGAAAGATGTTTTATCTCAAGAAAAGGGTGTATAAAGTGCTATGACAGACACACTGTAACATACCTCTCTCATGTGCATAGGAGGGCCTCTGTTGTCCATGAACCTGGGCGGAGGGGGTCCCGATGTTTGCAAGGACATCAGCGGACGGGGGCCAGAAGAGGGGGGAGGGGGTGCGGACACTGGTGGAGGTGGGGCAGATACAGGGGCTGAAGTCGATACAGACATTAGAGGAATGGGACCGGAGGGGCGAGGGATGCCTTGTGGTGGTTGAACGTGCTGAAACTGAGGAGGCTGTATCATTTGTGGAGGCTGGGGAGGGCGGGGACCAAACTGGTGGGGTTCAGGCAGCATTTGTGGTGGCATAGCATGATGAAGTGGCTCAGCTGCTTGGAGAGACTGGGGTGGCTCTGGTGCCTGCACGGGCTGTGGTGGCTCGGGGGCATGAAGAGGCTGTGGGGCCTGTATCAGCTGTGGAGCCTGGACAGGCTGTGGAGCTTGTATCTGCTGTGGAGGCTGGACTGGTTGCGGGGGTGGAGGGCCGTGCATGAGCTGAGGTGGTGGGGGTGGTGGGATGGGCTGGGGTGGAAGAGCCTGAACCAGTTGTAGCGGGGGTGGACCCTGAATAAGTTGGGGTGGCTGCACTGGCTGAGGTGCTGCCTGGGAAGTCTGAATGAGCTGAGGTGGCTGTGGGGCTTGTATCATCTGCATGGACTGAAGGATCTGTACAGGCTGTGTCATGGAAACTGGCATACTAGTTGGAGGTCCGGGAGGAGGCCCTGGTGGGGGGTGGGGAATGAATTGTGGAGGCTGAGGTGGAGGTCCAGCTAGCTGACCCGTATTCTGTGGAGCTGGTGGTCCTGAAATGGAACAAACAAATTATAAGTACATACATATATTAGCAAAGAAATATGAAATAAAAATGAAATATAAAATATTTTTTTGGGATAACGCATTGAACATCAGCAAAGCAGAACACATGCTGCATAGATATTAGACAACATACAGTTAGTCTTGTGTTAATAATACTGAAGAAAATCTTTGTGATGGCTGCAATCTCAGTGTCAGTAAACTCAGATATAATATCACAGAATATTATATCTGATTTCATCGCTATATAAATCCAGTACATTTGTTAGCCAATCAGGTGACTAGCTTGGTGAAACAATTTTGAAATCAAGCCAACAGTAATAACACATGGTAGCACGTGGACCAATATAGTAAACATTATCGGGAAGCAGTATCCAAAAATATGGCATCATTTCCAGACAGTTAACCTAAAAATCAAAGGGTTTGTGCCGTGCAAAGGTGTAAACATCTGTGAACTAAACATCAATTCCCCTGATTTACCATCTTGGTTTACCTAGATTGGTGATGGCAGCAGCATCCTAACAGTGTACAATGATGTAAGCTGTCAGAATATATGATGCAATGGGGTGGGATGAGGCTTAATTACAGGGATGGGGATGACCCTCTAGGGGTACTGAGTGTGTCCCATAAGTAGGTTTAGCAAGCCTAGAACATTTTAGCCCACCCGGACGGAGAAAAATATTTAACCTGCCTAGAGAAAAAAATTAATGCTCTAACTTGTTCAAAAGCAAGTCAACTGTCTGAGGAATCAGGAATCAAAACATCAGCTACATATAGTATCAGTAATTCTCAATATATTAACCAGCATTACCTTGCATTGGTGGATGAGGGAATTGTCTCATTTTCTCTTGTTCCTCTCTCTGTCTCTCCATCAGAGCTATTTGTTGTTGTTGTAACAATTCAGCTTCTTGCTGTTGCCGTCTTGCTTCCTGCTGTTGTTGTTCAGCAATGATCTGAAGAAAATATAATTTCCTGTTTGAAATTACATATAAGTTTTTTATGCTGGTTTTCCAATTACTACTTTGTATGTTCAAAAGTTTGTATTGATGAATGTTCACAAGTTATGCCACAGCAAGTTCAAGACTTCCTGAAGTTTGTCTCAAATTTCAACAAATGTATATTACTAAGTTCTGCAGCTGTATGTTCTAACAATTTCCAAATTTCTACAACCATAAGCGTCAAAATTACTGCAACAGGAGGTTCCAAAACTTGTAAATTCTGAAGGCTCTTGCAAGTTTTGGCGACGAAGTTTTTCAGTTCAATTCTCAATATCCACAGACCGTAAGTTCTCAAGTTCGGCAGCGATGAGTTCCGATGAGTAACAGCTACAGGTGGAATTGAACAGTTCTAAATTACCAACAATGGTACAGGGTTCCCATCCTTCTTTAGAATGGACTTTCCAGGATCTCAATGAACATTTTTCCAGGACTATCAAGCATTACAAACACAAAGATATCTTGTATTATCAATACTTGAAAGCTCGCAAATAGCATACAATAACGTAACTAACAAGATAATTGGGGAATTTTTTTATCATGTCTAAAATTCAAGGACTTTCCAGGACTGACAGGCAAAAGTCTGTAATTTCAAGCCCTGGAAATTGATAATATAAAATTCAACGACTTTCAGGTTTTTTAAGTATCTGTGGCAGGGTCCGAATTAGGAAATTTGTGATGACCTGCTATTTTTTTCCATCGAAAAAAAAATCGCAGGTCAAATCTAACATCACCTGCTATTATGAAGTTGGACAGCTATTTTTTTTCTACATGTGCAAATCCACCAATAAGGCCTCTGTTAATTAATCTTTAGCTTCTCATGACCTTGGGAGGAAATTATGATGATGCTGAATTCTGTAATTATTAATTATTTGACTGCTTTAAGACATTGCAATAAAAAAGAAGTTTTATGTATGTGGTATTACTGTCTCCACTAAAACTTCGCTGACTGTCCAACTAAAAATGAGGTGGGCGTTTTTTATATTTATTATTATTAATTTTTTTATTTGGCACACATGTTCTTTAAAACTGAGCACCAATGGAAAGTTGATGTCAACTTTGATATGTCAAAGACAACTATTTCCCCTAATTTCTGCAATTAGAACTGCAAAAGCCTTGTTGACTGAATCATGTGGACTATATATACTTATATTTATCAAAAGTCTCCCCTTGTAAATTGCTGATTGCAATAAATTAGAATCAGCCACCAGAGTCCCGTTGGAATTATCAATTAACAGAAATGTCTGCTTAGAAAAACTTCAGCTTGTGAATAGAAGCCCAGGAAAAGAGGCCAACAATATTATTTACCATCGGTACCAACTGGAAAAAAAAACAACAGATAGTCCGATTCCGTTTCGTAACAGGTCCGACTTTTGCATGCATCGGACCACCGCGCATGAATTGACGCGCAGCAACCGGAAGTGAAATTGGCGCGGGAAATGTTGACAGAGAAATCCAACAACAATGGCCAAAGATCGGCTTGGAATAAATTTTCAATGGATTATTTCTTGGATTGTCCGTTGCTTCAGATAGATCTAGAGTATTTACGAAAATTGATCGCATTTTATCGTTTTTACTGGATGAAATCCTACTTTCCGCATGCAACAGATAGATTTTTTTGCAACTTGTCACGGGAAAAATTCACTTGCCGGCGGCGGTAGGTAGGCAGGCGTTATTTCGACCGCTGCCTTGTTCTGCAGATTTTATTTTTTTAGTGGAGTATTTGTACGATGATATCGCCCACGAAGAATTCAATTTACGTTGTGTGCAACGGAAACAAAATTATATATAGGTAGGAAACTAAGGAATGGCCAGGAAAATTATGGCCTGCTACTTTCGGTCGAGATTTTTTTTCTTAGCAGGTCATTTTCCACATCGCCTGCTTTGTCAAAATTTTGGCCTGCTTTTAGCCAATAGCAGGCCGCCATTTCGAACGCTGTGTGGGAACACTATTAGTGTGAGACGGCTCACCCTCTGCTGCTGTTCCTCAGCCATCATGAGCTGTTGTTGTTGTGCCATCCTCTGCCTCATGTCCTGACTCTCCTGCTCCTGTACCCTCTGTTGAGCTAACATCATCTGTTGTCGCCAGCCCAAGGCCTCCTTCACTTGGTCCTTCTTCATTTCCTCCTGCTCTAACATGTGTTGTTGTATCTCCACCTTCATCCGCAGCTTCTCATCCTCCTGACAACAACAACAGCCACAGTAGAGAAGATCTACATTATGGACATTTGCGATGGATCTCCATTTCTAGCAACAGCAGTGACACATTTGATGTTCAGGTATACTTACATCGTGATGATTAGAACAGAGAATACAACACCTGTTCACACAAGCCCGAAAATATGCTATGTATTTGTGCAGCTGGAAAAGCTCGTGTCTAGACACATTGTTGTCCCTAGACTTCACTATTGTATGCACTAACTCGTGATTCTTACATAGAGTATGAACCCTAAACTGGCATGTAGATTGGTTTGATAACGGGATATTACAGAGGATTTCATAATAATTTATCAAGATATATTATAGTGACAAGAAATTACATGCCTAGACTGAATCAAAACATCACATGTAACTTTGCACCTCCTATCTGAAGTTGCCAACTTCTAATAATATTTTTATTTCATTTGGTGTGTTTCTATGATTGAGAAAGTGGTGTTTCTTTCACACCACTCTTCAAGCTTGGGGTTGCCGGCATACTTACCTCTGAAGGTGCTGCAGAAGAGCGGGTGCGAGGAGCATCAACTGACGAGCCACTCATCTCCATGGCTGGTTCTGCAGGGGCTGGGGGCATTGCCTAGTCACAACAAGAATAGGAGCAGACTGTAGTCAAGTAATGGAAATATGGCATTAACATTTTACACACATGCCACTACAAAGCCTAGACCCTGCAAAAAGTGATGAACTAATACTTTGAGTAACTTTACAAAACAATTATGAACTTCTTGATAGGATATAGCGAAAAGATATTCTGCAACAGTTGTCTCCTTTCCACTGTTGATGATATAATAAGTGAGATTAGGATAAATTCTTTGTTAGGCTTGTCAAGTAACAGGTTCTTTTGACCAGGGCAAGACACAATACCACCGTGTTCATGGGAAATGAGAGCCAAAATTGTATGGCTGATCTCTGTGGAGAGAGAGAAAGTTAGCTATCTACAAACAGGCAAAAACGACCAACACCGTATAAACTATGCCACTGTGGTGAAAACCTGCTCACAAAAATTATATTTCAATTTCATTGTTGTTGAAATTGCAAGGGAGACAATTCATATTTCAAGAGAGATAATAAAAAATTACACAACTGTTCCACCTGGTAGAAAAGTTATCTCCCTTGATGAATTCAAACGGATTATTAGAATATTATAGAGGGTGGGTATGTCAGGTATTCTTGTGCAACAAATCCGCTGCTGAGCTTTTACCATTTGTTGACCCAGCATCACATTGTCTGAGTTAAGCAGGAATTTAACAAGAGCCCAAGGGGCTTCAATATACGCCCGTATATCTGGAATTACATCGGTTCAAATTTCAAGGTTGTTTAATAGCCTTGATTCCAATTGATCTAGCAATCCAGAGAAAGGTCTACAATTTTTTGCTTATGAGAATGTAACATATATCGCATCTTATATTGAATGATAAACTAAAATGAGCTTAACTATTGGTAACTAGTTGACCGTGAAGCAAGAGCTGAGAGCTCACATATCCCACACTGAAATCGACAATAGTCAAACACAAGAAAATAGTAGTTTTCCTGCAAATGGATTCCTTTCAGACGAGAGAATTTTTCATGAAGGAAGAAGAAAGTGATGAAGTAAACCTTTGTTCTTGAGTTAATAAACAGGTGTGAAGTTCATAAAGGACTCCTCTCCCCGTTAAATTAGTAAATGTATGGTTTTTATTTCACAACAGTTTAACTAAATGAAGCGTTTCAAACATGGGAGACAACTCCACAGGACAATACCATATAAATGCAGGGAAAAGAACTTCGAATATTCTAACAATATTCCAGCACATTTACTCAGCTAAGCTTGATTCAGTTCTGGGGGACTGCGACAGACCTTTGACAAATTGATCTCATATGTATGGCTCCACTTTGCCATGCGATTAAGGTATACTCAAAGTTTGGTACCAATCCATACCTTGAAACTAGAGCTGTCGCATGGACAACAAATGTTAATGGATGAATGGACAGAACGCAACATCGCATTACACGACCTCGTCTTCGACAGGCACATGAAAATGTGACTTTTCATGATTTCTTGATTTTGGGGTCACAGTGACCTTGACCTTTGACCTTGACCTCAATTTTGGTACACAACACATCGTCTTCCCTCAATCTATCAATGCCCACAAAAAATCATGATTTTTAATGATTTCCTGATTTTGGGGTCACAGTGACCTTGACCTTTGACCTTGGCCTAAATTTTGGTACATGACAAACCGTCTCCCCTCAATTTCTCAATGGACACATGATTTTTAACACTTTCACGATTTTGGGGTCACAGTGACCTTGACCTTTGATCTTGACCTACATTTTGGTATGTGACACATTGTGTCCCCCTAATGTATCTACTGACACAAAAAATGTTATTTTTAATAATTTCCTAATTTTGGGGTCAGTGACCTTTGACCTTGACCTAATTTTTGGTATGCATCACTTCATTTCCGCCTATTGAATCCACTCACAAAAAATTAGAAATTTTCAACGATTTCCTGATTTTTCAACCACACTGACCTTTGACCTCTGACCTTGACCTACATTTAATATGCAACACATCGTTCCCCCCTAGGGCATCCACTCACCAAAAATTAGAACTGTAGATAGAAAACTGTCAACGATCAATGATTTCCTGATTTTTGGCAACAGTGACCTTTGACCTCTGACCTCGACCTCAATTTCAGTACGCGACACATCATCTCCACCTAGCGTATCCACTCACAGAAAATTGCAACTGTGGATAGAAAACCTTGAGAGATATAGACCGGACACGAACACTTCAGTGATTTCCTGTTTTTTAGGCCAGTGACCTTTGACCTAATTTTTGGTATGCATCACTTCATTTCCGCCTATTGAATCCACTCACAAAAAATTAGAAATTTTCAACGATTTCCTGATTTTTCAACCACACTGACCTTTGACCTCTGACCTTGACCTACATTTAATATGCAACACATCGTTCCCTCCTAGGGCATCCACTCACCAAAAATTAGAACTGTAGATAGAAAACTGTCAACGATCAATGATTTCCTGATTTTTGGCAACAGTGACCTTTGACCTCTGACCTCGACCTCAATTTCGGTACGCGACACATCATCTCCACCTAGCGTATCCACTCACAAAAAATTGCAACTGTGGATAGAAAACCTTGAGAGATATAGACCGGACACGAACACTTCAGTGATTTCCTGTTTTTTAGGCCAGTGACCTTTGACCTGTGACCTCGACCTTCATTTTGGTACGCGACACATCGTCTCCCCGTAGGGTATCCACTCACCAAAAATTGGAGCTGTGGATAGGAAACTGTCCCAGATATAGACCGGACACGAGAACCGGACAGACGGACAGACGGACAGACTGACAGACGGACGGAAACCGCCATCACATAATACGTCCGCCTTTTGGGCGGGCGTATAAAAAAGTCAATACCTTCACATGGTGGCGATGATGTTTCAAAAGAATTGTGCAAAAAGTCTAGGACTAGTTGCATTCACGAAAAAAGCTAACAGACCTACTCAATCCCATTAAGGGCTGATTAATGCCGAATTTTGAAGAGAGGCAAATGGATCTGCAATAACTCTGAAGATGCTTATCAATTTATATGATAACTTACTGACAAACCATCATATGAGAACTACTACTTATATAGCATTATAGATACATGTACAAATTCTGAGATAGAAAGGCAGCATCAAGATTGTTGACTACACCTGAGTGTGAAATATGGGTACCTGTTCCATTGGTGGTCGTGGAGGTGGTGGTGGCGGAGGCACCGCTTCCACCGGAACCTCAGTGGGTAATCCTGGCATTCCTGCTGCTTCTGAAAATATAGAGGGGATTGTCTGATAACAGATCATCCAGGAAAAGCAGACCAATCAACTCTGCCTCATTTTGCATGACACTTGCATTTGGCATCTGTCTCACACTCTCATGCAGCTTCTTGAAATTTTGACATTTTTTGTGAAATTATTTCTAAAATAACCAACAATCATTCAGAATTGCTCCAGTTTGCAGAAAAAGGAGTCTTTTTCTGCAAACTCTTGTAATTGGTTAGAGGCTAAAAAGCATTCATTTCTATGCTTCAATCCAAGAAGGGTGAATTAATGGTCTGTTGTGAAATTAAAACAATTTTTTTAAAAATGCCTAGAATTTCGCATTTTTCAGGGGCTCTTTATCTGCAGGGCAGATACAGTCAAGCATGTCAAGTCTCACGCCTTGATAAAATGAAAAGCTGAGAGTATATTTGTTACTTTATTGGTGTGGTTATACAAATTTTGCTCACACCTGTATATGCATTACAGTATTCCAGTCATTGGTTCTCTACCAGAATTATTCTACATTATTTTGTTTCTCTATACTCTGTATCTTGAGTTCAGAGAATAGAATCCATCCATTCATTCAGGTTTGAAAAGCAACCTTGTGAACAATAAAGATGTATTGTCATTTGTAATTCACAAAACCAATGTTGCTATTAATATACCATTGAACTAGAACAATAAACTGCAGAAGCTATCACTCTATCAACTTGTGATAGCATAAAAAATACAACAATAGCACATACCTGCGTGTTGATCTAGATCCTCTTGCTGTGCCTGTTAATTGAAAAAATATATCCAGATCATTTTCTTTTGCACACGAGATCCAAGATATGCATGGAATGTAGGGTACATAACATTATTCCAATACAGTCAATGTTCTCTTCAGTTAGATATGCGAGACAATGAATTTAAACAACAGCAGTTCCCAGAATATCTTGAGTTATTAACTCCTTATCTTTATTAATTATTGAACTGATATTTATCCAAAAGAGATTGAAATCAGAAATCTACCAGTCAGTGGGGAGGGGAGTGATGAGGGGGTGGAATATTGTAATGTTCCAAAGTGAACATTCCTAATGTTACAACTCCGGTAAATGAAAATTTTATGACATTTGGTTAGCTTCTAATTTTCTTATGATTATGTGAAAATGCAATAGTATTATACGGTACAGGGTAGATACAATATTGGACAGAAGCAATCTGATATTGCTTGATGTATGCCGTATATTTCAAGAATGTTTCAATGAAGTCAATTTAGTAGTAGCTAGCGAAGACATCTTCAGGACAAGTTTGGCCAATATGGACGTTATATATAATTTGTATTTCTATATCCATTCAGACCCACCATACATGATAAAATTTGAAATCCATATTATTTGGTCATATCACAATCACGTGGCATTCTAAAATTTTGAGGAGAGCAGGACAGTCATTATAAACAGGTTGAATGAAGAGATATAGTGTTGAGAAGATACATGGTGAAAAAACGTTGTTGAATGTGCATGATCCGCATATTTTAATATGAAATATAACAACAATGCAACTGTGAACAAGGGTGATTGGTTCGGTTTAATGTATTTCTTCTGTGTTCATTTTAGAATGACAACCTTAAAGGGAACGTAAACTCTGGTGAACGTGCTTTTTCCTCATAGAATCCAAATCATGTATCAGATAATTTTTTACATTTTTTTTTAAAGCAGTACTAAACGTTTTAACTTCGCTACACTGGAACACCATGGAGTCAGTCATGTTTGAAGAATCGTGACATCAGCGTACACTTGTTCTTCTGCCTCTGAAGGTAAAAACGCGTCAATTGGCAGAGGTGTAGTACTCGAGACCGTAGCTTACAAACATGAACGAGCATGATAGTGCGACGTGTTGGGATAACCTGGCACATTGTGACAGCCAAATGCAGAGCAGCCCAACATGATAGAATATCTGTTAGAATCAGGCCGTATTCTACATCAAAACTAATCCGGGCCTGCATGTGGCTCACAGTGAAAATATAGGAGAAAATATAGGAGGAAATTTGCAAAAATATAGGAGAAATATAGGAATTTTCTTAATAAAATATAGGAAAATATAGGAAATAAATTTTTTTTTTAATCTATAGGAACTCTTGTATAATTCTCGCGGTGGTTTACCACAGAGTTTACGTTCCCTTTAATGACAATAAAAACCCCAAGTGGTTGAAGTCCCCCCGACGTTGAAACCACTGATTTGGCTTGGAACCGTAACGTTTAGTACCCAGCATCGTTAGGTACCCACAATTACCAAATTTGCCCTACTCCGGTCAGGTTTTCAGAAGTTATTGTCCAGAAATGAAATTTTAACTTGGCCCACAGTTGGTGTCACCTATAGGTGGATCAGCATGAAAAACAATCCCATGCAAGATCTTGAGGCAAGGTACCCACATGCCAAATTTACAAATAAACTATTCAGGTTTTCTTTAGTTATTGCATGGAAAGAAAATTTAACTTGGCCCTCAGGTGGCAATGCCACCTATACGCGGATCAGCGTGAAAAACAATCCCAAGTGAGATCTTGAGGCAAGGTACATGTACCCACATACCAACTTTGGAAAGAATCCGTTCAGGTTTTCAAAAGTTATTGTACGGAAACAAAATTTTAACTTGACCCCCAGGTGGCGCCACCTACAGGCGGATCAGCATGAAAAACAATCCCAAGAGAGATATTGAGGCAAGGTACCCATATACCAAATTTGGAAAGAATCCGTTTGGGTTAACAAAAATTATTGTACAGAAACCAAATTTTAAATTAAAAATTTGACGTCACCATTAGGCGGATTGGCATGAAAAACAATCCAACACGAGATCTTGAGGCGAGGTACCCACATACCAAATTTGAAAAGAATCCGTTCAATTTTTCAGAAGTTATTGTCCGGAAACAAAGTCGGACAGATGCAACGACACTCCGACGGACCTCAACACTGACTCTAGTCCCCCTTTAGCCCTTCAGGTGTCGGCGGACAACAAACACATGGGAGTGTTATTCTTGTATACAGAAAACTGATTTCCACTGCCCAAAAAACAAAGGAACTGTACTGAAATTCCCGTCATTTCATCAGCGAAACCATGATGTTCATCAAATTGCGCAAATGAATTCTAAGTAACAAGTTGGTGCAGCATGGTGAAATTTGGCATGCACAAAAATATTTAGGGTACTACCAGAGTGTTTTATATTGCAACTGGATGATTTGTAACTGCCAAATATCACACTAGTAGTGTTATTTCTCCAATATCCGCATTTAACTTTTGGACCGTATGATACATAATATAAATAATCAAGCTTACCACTGCAACATAATGAGCTCGAAGTCTTTTGACTAGATCTGCTTTCAGTCCTATAAAGCAGAAGGGAAATATTCAATAAATTAATGGTGGTAATATATCAAATTACTATTGAAGATAATGTAGAAGGGCTATGATGATGCACTGAAACAAGCAACAGACAAGTTACAACAATATGAAATGGATGTTTGAAAATACAAAAGTTATTCTTGGAAAACCAAATGTCACTTCCTGGTGCTAAAAGGTATTTACATGTAGTTTTACAGAGAATGGGGAACCTGAGAAGAACATTGCAGACAATACCAGGAAGAGTTGTCAATGCTGATAACATGGATAAAATAAACTAGTGCTCTGTGCTATTTGCATGCAAAAATAACCATAACAGGCCAGTCATGTTACACCCCTTTTATCCCATATAGGTGTGGCTTTGCTTTCATTTGAGAGTACATGTACTTGCTTGTACACTAGCTAGTCAATGGCATAGTAAGCTGGTCCACTACCAGTACCAGTTGTACATGCAAGTCAGTATTAGTTGTAAGAGAAGATCTGATAATACGGAGATAATTTAATTCTGGACTCCTTGTCTATTGCTTTGTCAGTTCAAACACCCAAACCCCATCTTATGTAAGAGCTGTCTCAAGAGAGCAAGGTCACAAGCACCAATGCATTTCCAAGAGCTAATCTCCAGCATTCATGCAATACTTTCACTCTGAGTGCCAAATACATTGGCAATGCATTCCACTGTTGAGAGGTGTTCTCTCATAGCCAAGGGAAGTCTGCCATGTAAGTCCAGCATGACATTCAAATGCTTTGTATACAACTGTTGTTCTTGTAGTACACTATTGTGGCTGTCATACAATCAGTCTCCAAAAGAAAATTATTGAACTTCATATAAAACTGAGTGAAAACTAAAAGTGTTGACAATACAATGAATTGAAGAAGGCTTTATTTTCTATTATTTCCTGTGACAATTTCCAAATCTGTAGTTTTCAATCTTTCGTCGACGTTACTATGTCACCGCTTTTGTGAAATGGGATAGGCCTAGGCCCATCGCAATCATTGTGTTTATTCGAATATTCAACCCACTCTCATTTGCATATGTGAAATAGCATTCTTGGTATTCAAATATATTCGATGAAATGATGCCATTGGTCATAACGCTCTCAACTCGGACAGCAACCAGTCAGTTACAGATGTTGCCGCAGCGGAATTAGCATGTTGGACATTTCCCAGGGTCCATTTTTCGAGGTACATGGGCACCTCCGTGAAAGCTGATTATTCAGTTGCTCCACCCATGATGGACAATCAGATATTGTTATGTTACCTAACAAGGGGTGTTTATATACACACCTGAGGCGCTCAAACCTATCTCGGACAACCTTTCTTTAAGGTCTACGACCCTCAACTTCTGCAGTTCACTGTTCGTGGGCACCTGGTCCGCCATCTTTTCTGAGCTTTTTGACCATATTCCTAAAGGCTCAAATTTGTGATCCTGCACAAAATGTTATAAACGAAAAACACTCAACGCAGTTGCAGGCATAAGGAAAAAAACAATGTACTAAAGCTCTAATGGCAATTGTATACTTTTAACTCGCACAGATCTGATGAAACTCCTAAAATATGAAAAAAAATATTGTAAGTGGAATATAGGAATAAGGTAGCCGAACAAGGGAGGTAACTTTAAACACCGAATCGTGGAGAATGTGTTGCACAACGTGTTGTCGACGACAAAGAATGAAGTTCACACGTTTCCGATTTATTTCATCTCCTACGTGAAGTTTGGGCCACCTTGACAAATATCGGTCAAGAAAAAAGTGTGTGAAGTCTTACGCAAGCTTAAAATCATTCTTATGTGGCCGTTGTCTGTTACATAATCCCAAACTCCTTCATCTGACAATGACTGACAAACCAACTCAATTCAATTTCAAATATTCAATTTATTGTACTAGAAACAAGCCCATTTAGGACAGAGTACAATCACTAGAACAATGACATCAATCAATAAAACAGAGGAACTGACCAATCACCTGAATCAGTGGTTGAAACTCGTATCACCATTTGCACCTGTATAGACGTGCCGGCCAATCAGAAGCATCTTTCAGGAGCTCGCCTGGCGAAATTTCCTATTGACATCTTTACAATGTTTACAGAAACTAACAATTTAAATCTCTGTGTGAAAGATGAACACCGAGCGCACTGGGGACAAACAAGCTTTTATCTTTAATCGGTAATAAAGCTGCTCGGCTTTTGACATGGGGATCAACTAATGACATCCATTCCTGTAGAACAACTCCAGTAACAAGTTATGAACACTGAACTTATATACAGTGAAACCTGTGAATATTGACACCTGAGAAAACTGAACAACCTCTAAATACCGACATTTAGCTTGGGTCCCAATACTTAAATTTAAAGGTGAAATGCAAAGGTTTTTAAATTCTGTTTTACATTTAATTTAGGTTGAATAATAATAGAAATACCAGAATATCTACTTCACTTGGATTAATTTGAATTATCTTGTCTGCTATAATCTTTTTAAAAGTTGGTACCCCTAGCCAGGCTGAATTCAGATTTGCAAAACGTCATTGCCTATCTTTCCTTGATTGTGATGTTACGTCAGACCAGCCGCCCAGAGACTGAACGTCACAAGTATTGACGACCGTCCAGGTGGTCTGATGTGACGTCATAACCCAGCGTCAAACAAGGGCAGATAAGCGATGCAGATTTAATTTCTGAAATCGACCGGGCTTCAGATATCATCTTTGAAGCACTTTTCAAAAGCTACCAGGAGACAAAATACTTCAAATGAAATCAAATGAAGAAGTTAGGTTGATATTTCAATTATTAAATGGCGCATGAATATAAAAAGGAAAATATGAAAACAGAAATGAGTTGGTAGCTATTCAGTATCTGAGCAGTAACTGATCAAGTTACATGTACTGATGTGTTGCTGTATTGTTACCAATATGTAAACAAGAGTGGAAAATTGGGTTGGTAGCATAGCAGTAACTGAATTGGTAGCCAAACAGTAGAAAACTCATAGTATCCAATGGGTGACCAATCAGTACGCATTTGGTTACCGGCTGATCTTGATTAGTTGAAAACTGAACAGTACTGCAAGGGGGCCTTTTCTACCACTACCAATCAGTACTCCACCAACCAGTTACTGAGTGGTAATTGTTGGTTGTGACTTGCCTGTACATGCCTTCCCATGTGACCTCATGATCAGAACATTACAACATTCAAGGGAGACTCGATTAACATGCAAAATTATAGGCAATGAAGCAATGGCATTTATAGTCCTGATTTAATGTCATAACTTGAAGAAAATTTATGAATGCGACACATTTGTCACATAATTTACATTAATGTACCGGTATTGTTCGTAAAAATATTCTTATGATGAATTCTTAGTAAATTAACATGCCAGTTTGGCATATTTACATAAAATTAAGCTTTTTGATTTTCATATTTCTTTTCCTGTTGGAACTAATTTTAGATGTCATCATGAATGTAGTATTAGAGTTGTCCTGCTTTCCTAGTGAATTTCCTATTTGGTGTTTTTTGCGGCACAGGAATACGAGCATCATAGATCTGTTGTGTCAAGATGTCAAAGGCAACGAAGAGGAAGCATGTTGCTAAAGAGGTCTTGGATGACTTTGTGTTGCCATTAGAAAACCAGGAAGTAGTTAGGGTAGGTTGTGATGGTTTTCATTATATTCTGCATGTATTTTTGTTAAACGAAGGGAGACAACTCTCATACATTGTCCATAGATATTGCCCAGGTTAGGCTGATATCTAGGTTAGGCTGGCAATAGATATTGCCCAGGTTAGGCTTTCTATTTAGGCCATCCACAATAATATTTGTGTTT
Source organism: Hanleya hanleyi (assembly GCA_036873755.1). Taxonomy (NCBI): domain Eukaryota; kingdom Metazoa; phylum Mollusca; class Polyplacophora; order Lepidopleurida; family Hanleyidae; genus Hanleya; species Hanleya hanleyi. Next base: position 41,962 of record JAVTVY010045781.1, on the reverse strand, counting down.
CCAGTAACCAACTTCAGAAAAAAGGGGGTAGGTAGATAGGCATTGATTTTATTTATTAATTTATTTAGTTATTTTCATTTATTTATTTTTATATGTTTTTTTAAATTTTTGGCCTTTTTGTATAGGATTCCACTGGGTACAGATGAAAAACATGGAAATAAAAAAGAAAATGTCTACCGAAATTTTTTTTTTACTGCAAAATATATGGGTAGGTAGGGCCTATAGGGTTATGGGAAACATAAATATTATTGTGGATGGCCGTTGTCTGAACATGTGCTTCTAGTGTCTGCATAAGTCTCATCAGTTATTTAAATAGACCCTCATTGTAACTGAAGTCTACAGATAAACTATCAACTGCCCAGCTGAACTATAGAGTCTGAGATGACTTTGTCTTTGACAGCAACCGTATCAGGGGATCTAACAAAACTATACTCTGCTGGACTGAAACCTGCTTAACTTGTGAATCAATTAATGTGATAATCATTGGCTTGCTTCCGCAATTTCATCAGGTGATTGCCAGTCGGGGGAACAACTTACATGAAGTGGAGAGTTGTCAGGGTGAGAAATACCTGGTCAGTATGCCCACAAAGTTCAGGAAGAATGTCTGGATAAAGAGAGGTACGGTAATGGATTACGTTAAGCTCGACGCACACAGCGAACATTTTGTTGTATTAGAACAAAATCAGTGTTCTGAGCTTTTTTTGTCCAAAAACAGAGAACATCTGTTCAGAACAACTGTTTGTGAGATCAAACTTGTTTGATATTGTGAACATGTTTCTCCCTGGAACAAAGTTTTTGTCATCTGTGTGTGGTGACTGCGAACATTTCTCGGTATATTTATTTTCCAACTAATAACCAATCAACTGGCGAGCCAAGCCCATGTGACAAAGCCGCATCCATGCACATGACCGCAAAATGGCAGCTCCGGAGCAGCAGAACGAGCGCTGACTGTTTGTTCCGAGATGAAATGTTCGTTGTGTGCGAGGAACAGGAACAAAAAAACAGGCAAAATCACGAAATTCTGTTTTTGTTCTAATACAACAAAATGTTTGCTGTGTGCATTGGGCTTCAATGATGTTTATCCTGGTGACGCCATATGACACACCTTTCTGAACCATACAGTGGATGCTGAGCTGCCCCATAGACTCTTTAGAATATTCACCTCTAAACTGTCACACACAAAACAGTTCTCTGGAGCCACAGGTATAACTATATAATTTTTACCTTCACATGGAAAAGTACAAGTGATAAGCATGTTTAATACTGCTTGAAAATTATTTCAACAAGTTAAATTAATTTATATGAGGGGTCAAATGGCATCATCATGGATTGAAATGGGGTATCAAATGACGTTATCATGGAGCAATGGAAGTTAAGGTCCTATCAAATAGCCCCCATACCTCATACATTTTTAATGCTAAATTGTTGTAAGAGGGTATATATGACATTTTATAATTGTTTACTGTTTTGTGAATGATCAAAATCTGAAAAGAACTCAATATCACACCAGTGCCTCTTTGGGAATGGTAAAGGCCATGTTCTTGTGATCTTTGAAGTCAGAGACAGATTTCTGTTGATCGTAGCAATTGTTCTAGGCATCACAAAGCTACATCTGAAATACAACTTTTAAAAATCCACTTTTATATCATTTTTCATGGGAAAAATATCAACTTCTTGTTCACACAGCTGCTCTGTATGTCTTCATGAAATGTGTGTAGAGGTATTGGGTAGGACTTTGAAACTTTTGAGTTTATTCCACATTTTGGTTAATCTTAATGGTCCTGGATATGATGGTTAACCAGTAGAATTTCTGATCACTTGAAAATGAAACCCTTTCAATTTAAGAAAAGCATATTATCAGGTGAAGATATTAGGTGTAGGCTAGGGTTGGGTTGTCATTAGTCCCTCACTCCAGCCCACCCTTACAACTGAACTGAAGAAATTGTTGTACTCAAGACTTGAGTTAATCTTCATTTTTCATAATAAGTTTCTAAATACTCAACATCACTGTATATGTAATGTGTATCTGCATTTCTTTGCAGGGAATTTTGTGATTGTCGAGTCAATAGAGGAAGGTGATAAAGTCAAGGGTGAAATTGTCTCCATACTGTACAAAGAGCAAATTAAATACATAAAGGAGGAAAAGAAATGGTAAAGTAGACAATCAGATGTGACGTTGGTGTTGTCAATTTCACAGACAAGTTATTATCCCCTGCCCGGGATAGAATCGCTTGTCTGTCCTGCATGTGCCATATTTTCTTGTTAGCACGATAATTTGAAAATATGCATCTTAGCTTGCTAAGGGCATTTCATGTTTCACTTAACACTACCCTTAGTTTATCGCTGTGATTCGGCATGCATTTCACACGGCGCCATCTATCTAGAGGGAGATAATCCAGTTCGAAAGTTGTTCCCAAAGCATGAGGTCAAATGTCGGCCCCATTTAAATGAGCCAATGAAATTATCTGTATTTAAATATTTCTCAGACATGCAGACATGTCAGTTTCACGAGGCGCAAGACTGGGGGAGTCTACGCGAGACCAAAACGAAGTTGTGCGAATTAGCTATTTTATTTCTCACTCTAGTAGAGCATGCTTCTTTGTTTATCTTAAGAAAAATCATATTACAAACGGTCTAACATATTTGAAAACAAAATAAAGTCGGCGGCAGTTCACAGAAAAATGATATGCTTTTTATTTTGTGATGGGGGCACTTCGAGGCCCACCATGGGATCATTTCAATCGATCGCTTTCTGGAGGTGTGTCTTCGTTGTATGAATGTGATTGCACCGATGTCGGATGTAACGGGACCAGTCGGATGTGACCATTTGGGAAATGCCCTATTACACTCAGATAGCACCCGTTACCGCATGGCTACGAGCAGAAGTTTCTACGTATGATCGTGCCATGCGTTCGGATGATGGAAAATATGCAAAGCTTATTGGAGGATGCAAACAACATGTAGCAGTTCAAATCTTTTATGTTTGATCTCGATTTCATTGCCACAGTAACTTAGCAATCAATTATTATGGAGTTGACCCGGGAAATCAAATGTGCACACCCCAGGTCATGGTAAGAATAGGCCTCAGCTCCTGGGACAGCTGAGTAAGACACAACTAACTGGGGCACCCGTGGAAAGAGCCTGTATAGTTATGTTTCTATGTACCCAGATATTCAGAATAATCACATCGCCAGGATTAATTCAAGACGGAAAATTAGCTATACTTGAAAATAACGATTTCTTGCTTAAAGGTGAAATGCAAAGGTTTTTACCCCTCAGCCCGATTGGGCTAAGGGGTATTGTTGTCACCCCATCTGTCCGTCCTCTTTTCCTTGGACTCCCATATCTTGAGAACTACTGAAGGCAGGTCGACGGATCTTCTGTCCAATATAGAATGTAATCTGTAGATGTGCCTTTTGTATGTTTCGTTGGTCAGGTCCTTGTCCGTTTGTCTGTCCGTCCACTTTTCTGTCCATCTGTATCATGGTTTAATTCCAACATTATGTATTATGGACCTTCTTGTGGTAAGTTTCTAAAATCTAGTGGTGGTCAAATCATTTACATAATGATTTCCCTGTATTCAGAAATGTTTGTTTTTTTCATTCTACTTTCAAAATATTCATGGAATGTTGCAAGCATTCTACCTGATCACATAAATCTACATATTACATGCACTGAAACAATTGTTCTGCAGGTGGACAGGGGAGATAACCATATAGAGAATTGAGTAATATAATGTACTGGAAAATGGACATGTAGTGCAAGTTTAAATCTACAATTTAAATCTCCACAACTGTTTCTGCTTATTATCATTTACCAATTACTCAGTTTGCTTTAATTATGCTGCTTCGGTTGTAATTTGTGAAATTTCCACATCTTGAGAACACTTATAAGTAGTAGTTTGATATCCATTTGGGCCACTATAAGCAGTGAACCTTACAGATCTACGTTTATAGTATACAGAGGCTTTATTTTTGAATGATGCACTGAATAAAGCCAATATTTACTTACTATAATATCTTCTGAATACATGTATGAAACTTCAAGATGTATTAGGTGTGCATGAACACTTGATAATGAAAGTAATTTGTATTACATGTACAACAACGATAAATTGTATTACATCAACAACAAAATGTGTCCTCGCCCCCGATAAATGATAGCTATTCTATGAAAATGATGAACAATATGAGAACAATACAGCACTCTCTTTGGGATTTGCACAAAAGTCCCAGCGAAAACTATGGATAAAAGCCCCAATGGACAAAAGCCCCATCCAACATTTAGTTTCAGGCCAGGGCAATAAGATCACAACTCTAATTTGTGATGTATACTAATGTATACCCCCGTACATAGTAGGGGGGTACACTGGATTCCGATTGTCCATCCATCCGTCCGTCCGTGTGTCATTGCATCCATCTACTCGCCTGTCTGGAATTCTTTCCGGGCAATAACTTGAGCACCATTCAGTGGATTCTTCTCAAATTTGGTATGCATATACCATACCATGAGGTGTCAGCTGGGATTGCATTTCAACTATTTTCGCCAATAGGTGGCCCCACCTGGTGTTAAACCCTACATGCATTTCTGTGCATTAAAGGTTATACCAAATGACTCTATAATACTTTGCATTAAAACCTACCCAGTAATGTTCCAAACAACAAATTAGTATTTTTTCTTGAATAATGTCGTCGAAGTAGGTTTTAGGACACGGATAGAACACATGTGGGAGAAAACGTATTGGAGCAGTGACCTCTGGTGCATGACGTCACAGCCTGATTACGATTGCGCTGTAAACGTCATAGTCTATGACGTCAGGCGCTGTTACGAAAGATTCACCCAACTGTGGGAGTTCTAGTGTGATGTCGCTGACAGTTTGACGTCACAACAGGCATTTGAGTGAGATCGTAATCAGGTTGTGACGTCACAGGTCAAGCGGTCACAGCTTTCGCCGTTTTGAAAGGGGCGTGAAATTGTCCCACTTTACTGCTGCTATTTCCAACCTTGGGCAGTTTGAAAAGATACAAAAATGTAAAACAAGTCTATATAATCACCTCTACAACAATTTAGCACAAAAAAGCAGCAGATTTTGAAACCATTTTGTATAACCTTTAACTTTAGAAGCTTTCTTAGGATTCTTTTCAAATTTGGTATGTAGGCCTATATACATGTACCATGCCACGAGATGTTGCTTGGGATGGACTGTTAAGGGGCTGAGGGGTTGTAGCACCTCTGGTTCCTCATGTTAAATTATCCGTTTTACATTTAATATAGGTTGAATAATGATAGAAATACCAGTATTATCTACTTCACTTGGATTAATTTGAATGATCTTGTCTGCTAGAATCTTTTCGAAAGTTGGTACCCCTAGCCCAGCTGATTTCAGATTTGCAAAACGTTATCTTTCCTTGATTGTGACATCACTTCAGATCAGCCGCCCGGAGACTGAACGTTAAAAGTATTGACGACCGGCCAGGTGGTCTGATATGACGTCACAAACCAGCGTCAAACAAGGGCAGATAAGCGATGCTGATTTCATTCCTGTAATCGGCCGGGCTTGAGATGCCAACTTCGAAGCACTTTTCAAAAGCTACCAGGAGACAAAATACTTCAAATAGAATGAAATGAAGTAGTTAGGCTGATATTTCAATCATAAAATGGCCCATAAAGAATATAAAAATAAAAATATGAAAACCTTTGCATTTCACCTTCATGTATGAATAGAGCCATTGATCTTGTATAAAAGCATTGCATTGATTTGTTGCTACTGTTAATGGCTTATGAATATTAAAAGATGGTGGAACATGAAGTTTCAACCAGCTGGGAGTATGTCCATGATGTGAGATCACGACTCGTGCTTTTATGATATGTTACCTATACTATATACCATTTTCTCTATCCTTAGGCCTGCAGAGTTTGAAGATTCCAGTAAAGTGAAAAGCGAGAGCCTGATACCGGAGGATATGTTACCCCCTAGTGATGAGGACTCTGGCAATGAGGATTTGGGGGACATGGTCTCCAATCCTAACCGTCCAGTGTTAGTCAGTGATGAGGAGGAGGAGGAGGATAGTAGTGACGAAAGTGAGAAAGAATGTAGTAATACTATACAATGAATGTGAGTTATCTCCCCTATATGGTGGACGGCTTGAAGGTGCAGTTGGGACAATTTGTCAATGAGTTACTTCCCCTGTATGATGGTATTGAAGAGAGAGGACTTCAGCCGACCTAACAGAATCAAGTTTACACACTGTTGGTCGTGACTCTCAGCTTCTTCTGCAGCACAGGCATTCCTGTATGGTATCACTCCATCTGGTCCGCTTTGGTCAGACTAACAATGATTCTCCCATTTTCAGGCCATTGTTATCGGTGCAAATGCATTCTAGAAAATTCTCTTCTAAGAGCCGAAATCAGAAAAGTGCTACCATCAAGACTTGTACATCACAGATTGTATTCTGCCTCTGTGGGACTTCCGGGTCTCCTTTGCCTGTCAAACTGGATGATCTTGTCAACATGATCTCAGTTATCTTCATACCAGGATTTGCTATACCTGTATCAGTTATCAAGTGTCATATTGTAGATTAGACCACTTGAAAAATTAGTTTTCCCCATCAATGTAATGGGTCACTTCAGCTGGCATAAACATGATAAAGGGGAGACAGTTACTGGAAAAACGTCAAAGAAAATCGCTTGGGTCCAATCACAAATGGGTTGACAATCTGTCCCCAATCGCATTGTGTGTTTTCTCCTCTCCATTGATCTCCCAGTTGTAATATACTCAGAATTCATTGAATCCCAATTATTAAAGGTTATACAAAATGGTCTCAAAATCTGCTACTTGTTTGTGCTAAATTGTTGTAGAGGTGATTATATAGACTTGTTTTACATTTTTGTATGTTTTCAAACTGCTCAAGGTTGGAAATAGCAGCAGTAAAGTGCGACAATTTCACGCCCTTTTCAAAACGGCGAAAGCTGTGATCGCTTGACCTGTGACATCACAACCTGATTACGATCTCGGTCAAATGCCTGTTGTGACGTCAAAATGTCAGCGACGTCACGCTAGAATTCCCACACTTGGGTGAATCTTTCGTAACAACGCCCGACGTCATAGACTATGACGTTTACGGCGCAATCGTAATCAGGTTGTGACGTCATGCGCCGGAGGTCATGGCTCCAATACGTTTTCTCCCACATGTGTGCTATTCGTGTCCTAAAACCCACTTCGACGACATTATTCAAGAAAAAAATACCAATTTGTTGTTTGGAACACTACCGGGTATGTTTTAATGCAAAGTAGTATAGAGTCATTTGGTATAACCTTTAAAGACATTGTCATATGTTCCATACAATGTATATACAAGATACATCCAATCTGATATAACACTAATACTCTGTTGATAAATGTATATAATTTGTACATCATTGATGTAACATGAGCAGTGTGACTAACGTCACAGGACCTACGAAGTACAGTAGGCATTAGGACTCGAACGCGAACAAAAATCAAAAATCACCAGAAATTTCCATCAAAAATAGGTCAGCTCAGAACTTGTTGGTAACAGTCTCCTAATGCGCCTTCATTCCAAAATAAATAACGATCACCGATTTAATTTTACATTTTTTTTTTAAAGGAAACAGATTGAATAATATAGGTTCACTAGATTTCAAGCTTTACGTGTGAAAATACATCTACATCTCTTTAGTGGTTTTTAGTGCCCTTGTCCAGGGTCAAAACAACTTTTTAAATCACATTATTTTCCCAACAATACACCAAATTTTTATATATAGTACTATAGTATAGAAAGGTAGCATTTATGTAGTTTACGGTAATTCAACTCGAGACCAACACCTTCTATGCACAAGATAATAATGATTCTATGTGATTCTCCTGAGCATAACCGGTACAAAGACGAATAAATAGCGTCTCTACATCACGTTGTTATCTAGATATATGAGACAACACATTTTGGGTATCGGCAATCTGATGAATGTACTATTCCGGTTTCCTTGTTTCACATTATATTCTATGGCAGTTGATCAGTGATTTTCTTTATGATAAACGTTAAACCACCTCAGCTTCGTTGTGCAAACAGCGCTGAATTTTTGAGGGTATATGCAGTAGGGTATTTTTAGCCGGAGAGTAACTGATAGGCCTAGTCATTAAATGCGATAAAACGCTGGAGCAAAACGGACCACAGTTTTCTTGGCAATGATGACATGTTTGGATGTGAAACAGGATACACGCTACAGGCTACAACTTACATATATATAACAATATACTGAAGTGTTAATTATAAATCTAATTTTAATCAGAATTATTTCAGATCAGAACTTGCTGGTAACAATGCCCTAATGCACGTTCATGCCAAAAATCAAGGTTCTAATGTCAACGGTTCTCCTTATTTTGCCGACGAAAGGATTCGGATGGACTGACTCACTCACTCATTACCGGACAATTTGCGATCTGTAGCCTACTTCGTAGGAATATTGTCATCTGTAGGCCTTGTCCATTTAGTTCTCTCATATGATGTTGGACTTGTCATTGAAAATTTGCATCTCGGCACTTGTGAGATGATAACTGTGTCTGCTTATCTTTCTTATTGTAAATGACATCACATGTATGAACTCAGACCAAGAACCCGCTCAGCTTATCTGTGAATGACAATTTCATGGTGGTGGTAAATAAATGTGTATTATATGTATATAATATAGAGAATACTTGTTAATTTTCTCTAACTAGTTCTTTTTCCTTGTGGAAATTCTTTCCTGAGCTAATATGATTTATGATTTGGCACCTTTCATATACATGTATAGCTCTCTAACATGTCTAAAATCAAACCCATGTGTCTGTAAACGGGAGGGGAGGGCAATGTCACATTCCTTCAAAATAGGCTTTACGGTAATAAAGGCCTCCTATAATTCAATCCCCCTATCAAAAACTAAGAAATTTCCGATTAAATGCATGAGTTCGAACCATTTTGTCAACTTGGTCTTCTAATAAATTTGTGATTTCCTGTGATTGAATTATTAGAGGGATTACCAAATGTTTGACAGGAGCTGAAATACAAAATGACAGTCAACCGAGCTTCAAAGCTAAATGCATTACATAGGATTGTGAAATCGATGTGGAATGTACATCAACCTGGTACAACAAACTCTTAAATATGGAAGTAAACTCAACTTTATTCTACAAAACGAGTTAAAACGGACATTAACGTAAAAATTGTTTCATTTGGTCCTCGGGGATGCCTTTGGGGCTAGAGAGCTCTACTGAGCAGGGAGTTACACATGTGAATATTAGGAATGCTTCTCAGGCTGCAGAGTCGATCGGCTTCAACTTTAAAACGACAAATTTATCAACTGTTTTGGTATTGAAAGCTTTCTCGTAAAATCTATATTGATTCGATATATTGGCACTTTTCCATCCGACTTCTTGTGAGGTGGTTTCTGGGAATCCCGGGGTTCTGGCCATCTTGGGTCTCTGTCCTAAAGGCGGTAATCTAACCCCGCCAAAGATTCCCACTTGCCGCCAATCTGCCATGGGTGGTAGGGGCGACTTGCCCTCGATTATTCGCTGCATCTGGAAGGTAAAAAAGGGCCAAGAATGTAGTCCAAGACGTTAAAGATTGACTCGGATGGAAATAGAATTCCCATGGTATATTTAAATTACGGAACCTGCGCTCTTACCACGACGGCCACATCGCCTTCCAACAAAAAAGCCCGGTGGCTTAGCCGCTGTGTAGAACGCCGACCGTATTGACTGGATGATGTAGATTTAGATACCCTAACAGTATTAATATTACATATTCATTTAATAAACAAGTAAGAATATCGGTTTTACGATCGTATGTTGCAGTCACTATGCTTCACATTGATACCTCACTCGGCCCAATCGGACCAATATTGACTCACTCAGACTTCAAAACGTCTATTTCCATACCCTTTGTCTACTGCGCATGTGCAGAATGACGTCAGTTCCACGTCCCAGCCATCCCGTCGGATGCTCCCTCACGAGTGCTTCATATTGATACCTCCCACAGCCCAGTTGGACCAATAGTGGCCCAGCTCGACCTCAAAACGTCTATTTCCATACACATTGTCTACTGCGCATGCGCAGAATGACGTCAGTTTCACCCATCCCGTCGGATGCTCTTTCACGTATGCTTTACATTGATGGCCCCTCTCGGCCCCAAAACCTCTATTTCCATGTAAAACCAGGGTCCCCGGATGTAAAACATGGAAAACCCCGGATATAAGATGAGGTCCCGAATGTAAAACCACCGTCCCCGGATGTAAAAATCCGGTGGGAAACCTGGCCCCCAGGATATTCATTGGCTGTAGAGATTATCCTCAATAACTCATCTATCCAGTATATGGAGGATATCCACTTCATTCACCCATAGAATATTCAGTGGCTGTAGAGATTACCTTCAATAACTCATTGACGTCACACACTTACAAATGTTCCTAATTACAGTTTTAATGGATGTTGTGTCACTATGAGTCGACAAAAATCTTATAAAAGAAAACGTTCTCAATAGGTTTGTTGGGACAGACAATAGGCCTGCTCACGGCACACTTTGAGATGTTGGATCTCTGCAGCCACACAATACGGAACATGCAGGGGTCGAACTCGAAATCAACACACGTCTGTGCTTGAGACAGGTAGAAAAATGTTACTTATCTCAAGTGACAGCCCAAAAGAATTTCACTAATAATTCATTTTTTCTAAAAAAATAAAACAAGTTATGGTGCTTTTTATGAAAGAACGTCACCAAATGGGGAGATTCATCATCGGCATATACCATTTCACCTACACTTACTGATTCGTATTCCTGGGCCAAATATCCCCATCTGTCTGGCCAAGTTTGAAGATGGGACGTGAACTCCCTTCTCACATGGTCCTTCCTATTAGAATAGAACATACAGAAGATGAAAGTGAACAAATATTTATTTTCTATCTACAATATTTTGTCCAAAATTGGTCAACGAAAATTAGTAATTCAAGTTGCCATGTATCCTATATATGTCGCACGAAGTTATCCAGATTTGATTGAATTTTGCTTCAATACATAGTAATATTACCGGACATTGAGCATTTCAATATTCACGCTAATGAGAAACGTCATACCTGTGACGTGGCCATGAGACACGTAGGCTACACAGTAAAACACATTGTACGGTCAAATATCAAATATATTGCGTTGTCCCACTTTGTTCTAGACTGACTCACCATATTTGATCGTTGTGAACGAAGTTAAGATGTAGAGAAATTTTCTTCTCGCCAACAGTCGCCGCCATGATCATAACCGTTATTGCCGCATATACCCACAAACGAAAACTCGGGCGTCAAGAATTACTCTTAGTGTGACGTCATCTTATTTACGTCATAACCTCTATGTGTGATGGATGACGTCATATATGAGAACAACGTTCACTTATCACATTCGCATCCATCGTTGATAAGTAACAGTATGCAGGTACGTTAAATGTGTATTGCCTTCCACCTGTAACTGGGGGGTTACCGGGTCCGTGTAACACTTGACAATTCAGCTTTTCATCTTGCAAAATTGAAAGTAGAAAGATGGAAAGCTCTACATCCCTCACGTATTCGAGCTTCCCATCTTGCAAAGTAGAAAGATGGAAAGCTCTACATCGCTCCCGTGTTCGAGCTTTCCGTCTCGCAAAGTTGAAAGCTGAAAGATGGAAAGCTCTACATCGCTCCCGTGTTCGAGCTTTCCATCTCGCAAAATTGAAAGTAGAAAGATGGAAAGCTCAGCATCGCTCCCGTAGTCCAGCTTTCCAAAATGAATTTGTCATAGAAATATGAGAGCGATACTTCATTAAAATTGATCTGGTTTCTCCAAACTTACAACATTTGCATTTACGACAAATGTGTGCGTGTAACCTTGGACAGTTCAATTTTTGTTTTTGGTTTCGCAAAATCAAAAATTGAAATTTGACAGTCAATTTTTGTTTTTCGTTTTCGGTTTCTTAAAATCAAAAATTGAAATTTAACCGTCAATTTTCAATTTTCGTTTTTTTTTTGTTTTTTTATGATCTCAAAATTGAAATTTGACCGTCAATTTTCAATTTTTGATTTTGGGATTACAAAAACGAAAAACAAAAATTGAAATTTGTCAGTCAATTTTCAATTTTCGTTCTTCGTTTTGCTTCACGCAAAAATGAAAATCAAATATTGAAAATTGCCTCGACTTGTCCGTTTTTCGTTTTTTTTTATTTTAACTTTGACGTATCAATGTTAAATTCGCACGTGAAAGGGTTATGATGTAACTTCCGGTACGACGAGTAGAATAGAAAACGCAAATCGTGTCGTATAAGAGGTGTGGAGCGTGAGAGGCATGTGACCCACCAGGCCATCCTCGGAAGCCAGTGTATCGATCGATTTGTTAGGGTATCTATACACTGCCTTGGTTTGTTGCCCACAGTAGTTTTGGATAAAAATAGATCAAGGGGTATCCTCTAAATCAAACCAATTAGTGAACAGACTCCGCTAGCTCATTACGCTAACCCACTGCACGGTTTGAGATGTGACATCGCTGGCATAACTTTGATGTCAGGCTGAAATCCACATCGAGAGTCAAAGCAAAAGCCACCAGCTTGGGATACCGACATGCTAATTCAAAGTAACCTCGGGGGGGATGAAATGTTCGAGATTGAGGCAATGACTCAAGGCAACGACTCAAGAACTCACTCGAATCACCAAAAATGTCCAGGTAAACCATTCACGATTTACCTGGACTTGTGAAGATGCACAAGACCGGCCTGGACAGGTGAATCCCGCTGTTCTCATTGGTTATTGGCATTGAGATTTTCTCATTTCTAAAAATAGATGTTTAGAGCACTATAAAAGCGAACGGCATTCATGAACACCGCTATTTGTTCTTGATTTAAAATATGGTACTTATAAAGATACAAACAAAGATGTAATACCAAAGCATCACGGTGATGGGTCGCGAAATCCGTATATGGCATATGGCTGCGCGGCTCAGGGTTGAAATTTCACAGGCAGGTCACAAAACCGATCAACCTTTCCTCCAACCTAGATAACTCATATTCAACGCATTAAGTGCGGCTGTCAAACGCTTCAACGCATCGATGCGGGAAGTTCCTTCTGAGGTTATGATTAGGGTCCCACGTATTTATTATACTACCCTACTTTAATGAAACTCCTGTGTATATCAACCTCGTTGTTCTCCATATAATGCTTCACACCTGCTGCACGAATGCGTACTCGATTCTGCAAATGCTCAGTTGGTCTATTGTAATCTAGCTCGAATGCCTGGCTCCAGGGATATATAATGTTGTGAAACTCCCATATTATTCCCCTACTGGTTTTCCATATTATGCTCCAAACCTGCCTATACAACCCGATTTGCGCTTCCCATACTACTCCGCGGACCGAAAGTGACATCATAAGCCTTGCTCGTGCGCAGTTAACATTGACGCGTCAAAGTTAAAATCAAAGAACGAAAAACGGACAAGTGGAGGCAATTTTCAATATTTGATTTTCATTTTTGGGCGAAGTAAAACGAAAATTGAAAATTGAATGTCAAATTTCAATTTTTGATTTTGAGAAACCGAAAACGAAAAACAAAAATTGAAAATTGACTGTCAAATTTCAATTTTTGAACTGTGCAAGGTTACACGCACACATTTGTCGTAAATGCAAATGTTGTAAGTTTGGAGAAACCAGATCAATTTTAATAAAGTATCGCTCTCGTATTTCTATATGACATACTCATTTTGGAAAGCTGGAATACGGGAGCGATGCTGAGCTTTCCATCTTTCTACTTTCAATTTTGCGAGATGGAAAGCTCGAACACGGGAGCGATGTAGAGCTTCCCATCTTTCAGCTTTCAACGTTGCGAGACGGAAAGCTCGAACACGGGAGCGATGTAGAGCTTTTCATCTTTCTAATTTCAACTTTGCGAGATGGAATGCTCGAATATGGGAGCGATGTAGAGCTTTCCATCTTTCTCATTTCAATTTTGCAAGATGGAAAGCTGAATTGTCAAGTGTTACACGGACCTTACCGGGTTAATCCCATAAGATTTAACACGAAGAAATACAGATAAATCGCCATAAATAAAAACAGTAGGTATTCCCAGTTTTCCATTTTCGGATATCAAAGGATAACATAACATACAAAAACTAAGTGCACACTAAATTTCTGAAATTTTCCACGTTCAAAAATCAATTTATCAAGAGAAACGGGCGTCGTACACCATTTTGTGACATTCAATCTTCACCCCAATTGCGCTGACGAGACATGATCTACAGTAGTATATAGCCGTGATTTCGACGTCCCTTCGCCTCACTGCGCATGCCCAGAAAACAAAAAATGGGGCGTTGCGCAGGGCGGTGTGTGAAGGTGTTCTGCGCAGGTATGACGTCACTTCCGGTCTGGATGAATCGGGCGTGCCCATGAGGGGATGGATTCCTCCTTGGTGATGCGGTCTGGTGGTGATGCGGTCTGCCTCCGCGGACCGAAAGTAGTCCCAAAACCGTGGGTTTTCGTGAGAATGTTCGGCAATGTGTAGGGACCGCTAGTGGACCGATTGGGTCGAGTGAGGTATCAATATGAAGCCTACGTGAGGGAGTATCCAACGGGCTGGGTGCGACGTGGAACTGACGTCATTCTGCGCATGCGCAGTAGAGAAAGGGTATGGAAATAGACGGTTTGGGTCGAAGTGGGCCACTAGTGGCCCGATTGGGTCGAGTGAGGTATCAATGTGAAGCATATGTGAGGGAGCATCCATCTGGACTAGTGTGTCGTTCGTGTTCAACATTCTGCGCATGCGCGGACAGGGAATTGTGGGAAAAGGGTATGGACACGTTTTGGGGTCGAGGTGAGCCCCTAATGATCCGATGGTGTCGTCTGAGGTCTTATTGTGAAGCTCTCGTGAGGGAGCATCCACCTGGACTAGTGTGTCGTTCGTGTTCAAGATTCTGCGCATGCGCAGACAGGGAATTGTGGGAAAAGGGTATGGAAATAGACGTTTTGGAGTCTAGGTAGGCCCCTAATGGTCTGATGGAGTCGAGTGAGGTATCAATGTGAAACATTCGTGAAGGAGCATCCGACTGGGTGGATGTGACATAAAACTGACGTCATTCTGCGCATGCGCAGTATACCAAGTATATGGAAATAGACATTTTGGCGCCGACATGGGTCACTATTGGTCCGATGGAGTCGTATGAGGTCTTATTTTGAAGCTCTCGTGAAGCAGCATCCGACTGGACTAATGGTTCGTCCGTGTTCAATAGTCTGCGCATGCGGGTTCGGCGCAAGTGTGTGATTTTCGGTTTCACTAAAACTACCTCCGAACACAGAAGAGCTCCAATTTTTCCTTAGACGTAGGGTCCGGATTTTCCCTCCGGGGTTTTCCGGCCCGGCCCGCCCCGGCCGCAGCGCGGGCGCGGGTTATCCGTCCGCACGCCTGCGCGGCATCACCGGAAGTGCGTGGGTGAATGTCGGGTCAAAAGGTCAAAGGCCACATCCAGGTCAAAATGTCTCCCTTCCGGCAAGGTTCGGGCCTCTCCGGGCCAATAGATAGCCTTTATCCGCCTTCCCGAAGCACCCATGTATAGAGGAGGGTCTCCGACAATATCGCCAGCACTATGCCCATGTTAAATGGCCAGTACGGAACCCTCCGTTTTCCCCAGAACCGTATTGGCACAAAAAAATGCATGTAACCATGGTTATATAGTAATAAACTTAATCTATAGGTGTTGGACGAGTCGCCGTACGCCGTCTTCCTGGCCTTTACCCGCACCTCGTGCCATGCAGAGGACGGGTACTAGAATTTCGCTCAACAACACCTGGTCTGGTGCCTACGTGTCTGCGTGAGTGAGCTCACGTGCCGAACACCTGGCTCCCCGAAGAAAAAATTACGAGCTTGGTTGGATTCTAGATTAACCTGGGAAGGATGGGTAATTTCATTTGGACCAATGAGCGGTCGAGAAAAAGAACCAATGAGCGGTCGAACAATCAGCCAATCGATAAGCATCGGGTTTTTCCCTGCCTCGGGGACGGTAGGCTTTCGATGCCGTCCGCGCGTGCATCCGGGGACTTCACGTTCGCGCGTGCATCCGGGTACTTCACGTCCGCGCGTCCATCTGGGTACTAGCATTTCCTTGACGTCCGCGCCTACATCCGGGTTCTTGACGTGCGCGCGTCCATCCGGGTACTTCTATGTAGGTGTATAAAAGTGACATGGTCTGTAAAATACGTCTCTCTACGCCTCACACCCCCATTCCTACTGTTACAGAGCCATGACGGAGAGCCAGCCCTATGCGACTCGCATTTTACAGCATGCCACCGTGGTTAATTCACTCACGGATTACCGAGCAGTGGTTCCGTCCATGTTTGCAGATGGCGACGACAACGAGGGGCGACGCCAGATCCTGAAAGAGATCACAGAAGCGGTCCTCGACAGAGTGCACACGATGGAGAGGTGTGCTATCAATCACCACTACTGGACTATGACAGCCATCCTTGATGCCCGGGCTATGGACCACGAGCGCTCACACCGGAACCAGCGACGGCTGGTTGGCCTAGTAATGGTCTGTGCCCTATTGACCCTGACGCTATGGCATTGACAGTGGGACCTCGCCATAAATACTAGGGTCAGTCAGCGTGTGCGTCATTCACCCTTCGTCATTGGGTCAACCATGTCACAGAGAGACCTGTCCATAAATACGAGAGACAGTCAGCGTGTGTGTCATTCACCGTTCGTCATTGGGTCAACCATGTCACCAGTCCTACGAGCTATCCTGCCCCTTACACCCCAGGTGGGGTTACACGTCTATGAAGATAAAGTCACCATCGTGGAATTACAAGCGTCTAGTCCGTCATTCATAATTCAGCCGTCGTCCATTAGAGAATATCCGCGTCCATAATCCAAAGACCTATTCCATTTTCCACATAACAGTATTAGCACCAAATTCAAAAGGACAATCATAGTATACATAAACCTAGGCTTGTTTCCTGCAAGAGAGAAGCGGTCAACAGTTTTCAATGATGCCGGCAAGACATGTTGATTTTCCAAAAATATCAAATCCGTATCGCTGATCAGTATTCTTAATCCATAATATTCGTTATAGAGTCGTCATCTAAAAAAAAAAAAAAAAAGATGTATCTCAGTCACGCTTTGATTGTGACTGTTCATATGAGTACCATGAGGATCTTGAACTACATGGGTTCATACGGCCCCTAGCCCCGGGTTAAGCGGAATTAGACACAAGTTACGAAACGTAGCGCCATAGAGATGTTTGCTGGTCGCGCGCTGAGACCGTATCGAATACGGTTACGCTACACCGTGACGGCTGGACCAAATTCAAACGGGTGTTGAGCGGTGAGCTCGACGGAAACCTCATTCACATAGACAATGCTATCTACGTACACCGTGGACCCTTCTTCCCACGCCTGGGCCGTTACCAAGACCCTACGCGAGGCTTCACCCTAGACCCCGATCTGTGGACACCCTTCGAGAAAGTGGTGCCTATCGTGGACCAGCTGTTTACACCGGACGAGCGGTCAGCTGTTCAGTTGGAGTGGGCTCGTGCCCTGAGAGAAGCGGCGGCAGAATCCAATGAACAAATTACCAAACTTAGCAATGACGCGGAGGCAGACGACGATGCCATTGATTATCCGGCTCAGTCAGCCCAGTGACATCACCACCCGATCCTTTGATCTCACGTCATAAACTTTTTCTCCCTATAAATACGAGAGACAGTCAAATCTGGTACCATTCACGTACTGACCATGACGGAGCATATAATACGGGCGTATCTCAGCTTGACCCCCGAGGTCTTCCTGCACGTTTATGCGGATAAGGTCGATATCATTGAGGAGGTGGGAGACATCTGTGATGCAAACCCTACACAACCGTGCCCGGCTCACATTCGTCTGTCCCGAGAGGGCGGGACCAAATTCAAACGGGTGTTGTCTGGTGAACTGGACGGCGACCTCATCCACTTGTGTCACGATGTGTACATCCGACGCGGCCCTTTCTTTGCTCAATTGGTTCGGTTAGATGGGGGTACAGTCCATTTTACCCTTCACCCTGATCTATGGTCTGCATTGGAAGATGCCGTGGCAGATGTGGGTCAACCACACGAAAAAAATGGTTCTCGTCGAACCACGGTTCCTTCAAAACCTCCAATCGCCCTACCCTGTCCCACCTACGGTGAAGACCATAAACACCCTCGATGATGAGATGCAACAGATCTTATAGACCGGGGTTAAGCGACAGTGAGAAAGTACAACGGTACAATGAGACGCTTCAACGATACATGACGTTCATGGACCAATACAAAACCCTCTCTACCCCACCACCACCACCACCACCACGCGACACACCGCCGACCTCAGCACCGCTCCAACAGCCACCATTACCAGGGGTACCACCCACAGCCCCACAGTGGGTGGGAGATGAAGTCCTGAAGAGTGTACCTGCATCGTTCAAGAAACAAGCTGGTCTGGTATTACAACGGATGAAATAGAATCCTAACATGACTTGGAATGATAAAGGCGAACAACTGGTACAGAATCAAGTGGTGCCCGGTACCCACATGACGGATTTAGTGAATGACCTGATGCGTCAACGCAGGTCGCACACGGATCCTCGAGGATGGGAGGTCTTCGCTCAAGGCTTGAAAGACATGCATGTACCACAGGAATTGATGGGGAACCCCAGCGCTGGGCGTGGATGCAGCGGACCCAGCAATCGCCGAGTGGCCCACTACCTTCTTGGGAAGCCGAGTGGGAACCGGAGTCACCCCCCCAAAACATCACCACAACGGGCACCTTCTTTTCACTCCTTTAAAAAACCACCGTTGATCAAGACACCCCACATCTCCGAGCCGTGACATGTAGCAAGTCACCGCGACGAACACGACGCCAGACACAACCGCCCAAGGCCTGGAACACCTATTAAAACCAACAGCAGCAGCAGGACAGCTCAGTCGCCATGTTTTACCTCACCCTACCCAGTAACAGTTCGCTGGATGAGTTTCCTGACAACACCTTGGCCAAGTACGTGACCCAATTACCGCAACCGTTGCATTTACCTGGACGATGGGAATGTGACCTCGTGGATATCCAATACCCTTACTCGTGGTACGACGTGCGAGCCAATGAAGTGTGGCACGAGGTGACCTACGAAGGAAAAAACACCCGACTCACCCTCCGCGAAGGCCAATACGATACCCCCAAGGAGTTCATGCAGGGGCTGACAAGACTGTTGCATTATAAGGCTCTACGGGAGGTCACGAATACTTCAACACCCGTCAAATCCTTTCCCTTCAAGAATCACGTGGACTGCGATTACAACGCACACAACGACAAGGCACAGATCCTCCTCACCGCCAACGTGAGTGTCGTACTGGGTCCTATCCTACAGCAAATGCTCCCCACTTTGTATAATGAAGGTCCCTTACGAGTGCGATGCACGCAGCTATATGGGCTATTATGCCCAACAGGCCGGGGGTGGCCTTCCGGCTTTTAGTGGTGCACGCATGCAACGAGGACATGAGCTGGGGAACATACTCGGGAGTATCGTCAAAACGTTCATGCCCTTGGTGACGCGTGGAGTGTAAGCGATCGGCAAACAGGCGGTACGCAGTGGAGTGCAAGTGGCCGGTGATGTCTTGGGCGGTACGGCACCCAAAGAAGCCTTGGAATGGCGGGCCCAAGAAGCGGGAGGCGTCTTGGTGGCCAAAGCACAACGCACCGTAGGGAATAAAAGACCTGCACCACCGAGACCACGCACCAGTCGACGTCCGACCCAGCGACGACGCACATCGAAGACCCAGGATATCTTTTCTTAAAACAGGGCCCATCGAGTTCATCATCAGTAATGCGGATACGGCCTATGTGGATTTAGCCCATGGGGATGGCTCCAGAATCGTCCAAGCTGCAACGGTGGGCCCGACGAATCTCTGGCTGCATTCTATGTTTCAACAGGTGAATATTTTTCTCAGCGACGAACTCATCAGTGACTCGACCAACACGTACCCCTATCGAGCCTACATCGAGACACTGTTGTCGTATGGACGAGATGCTAAAGAATCTCAGCTGACAGCCGCTTTATTCTACCAGGACACAGCCGAGCACATGGACACGGTGGACAATGAAGGATATAACAAACGGAAGGCTTTCACCGCGCCTCGGTAGATCTCATGGGTCGTCTGCACGCAGACATTTTCATGCAAGACCGGTACCTCTTGAACAAGATCCCCATCAAAATCTGACTGATACGGGCGCCTCCGACCTTCGCCTTGATGGCCACTAACGTACAGGGGCATGCAGCCGACTATAAGATCGTCATCCAAGGCGCAGTCCTGTATGCCCGAAAACCGAATCCAGTCGTTCAATTGAGACACCTCAAAGCCTTGTAAACAAAACCAGCTCAGTACCCTATCCGACGTGTACAAACCAAAGTGTTCCCTGTGCCTGCTGGAAATATGAGCGCCAGCAAAGAAAACCTGTTCCTGGGGGAACCACCCAAGCGACTGATCCTGGCCTGTGTGGAAAATACTAGTTTCAGCGGAGCCTACCCAGAGAACCCTTTTGACTTTCAACATTTCGGCATAAATTTTGTGGCCCTGCATGTGGACGGACAACAGGTCCCCGCCACGGCCTTAACACCGAACTTTGGGCGCAGGAATTTCATTCGAGTCTATCAGAGCCTGTTTACAGCCATCTGTCAAATCAGCCAGGACGAAGGGAATATGATCAGTCGGGAGGACTACGCGAACGGATACACGTTGTTCTGTTTCGATCTGACCCCCACCTTAGAGAACGACCATCAGCTGGCCCTGGCCAAGCAAGGCAATTTGCGGTTGGAAATCCACTTTGCACGAGCCCTGGGGACCACCGTCAATGTGCTCTGCTACGCCGACTTTGACAACATCATGCAAGTGGACAAGGCGCGCAACGTGCTGTGTGACTTTGTCACCAAACATGGATACAGACCAGATAACCACCGTGCTGGAGAATGACCCAGGGACACGTATGGTCTTTCAAGGGGTGTTCGCCCGAGATGTGTTCCCATTAGACCGTATTTATCCTGCTGCTTACGTTCTCAACACGGTCCCGATGGATCGGCCCGGTGAACATTGGGTGGCCGTGTACTTGACAGAACAGCAGGGCGAATACTTTGACCCGTACGGCCTGCCACCCCTCCATCCCGATTTAACAGACTTCATGGATCAAGGCACAGAAACGTGGTGTTGGAACAGTCAAACGTTGCAAAGCCTGACCAGTAGCGTGTGCGGACAATATTGCTTGTTTTTCCTGTACCATCGATGCCGGGGAAGAACCTTATCTACCATCGTACAGATGTTTGACGAGTACTCCAAGGCCGAGGACCGCGATGTACTCGTATATGACTGGGCCGCCCATCATTTCAATGCACAAGCCCCGTTCTGGGCTTAAGTTTTTTCAATGTACAAGCCCCCTGTACTGGGCTTAAGTTCTTTCACGAAAAGCCCCCTGTTCTGGGCTTAAGTTCTTTCACGAAAAGCCCCCTGTTCTGGGCTTAAGTTCTTTCACGAAAAGCCCCCTGTTCTGGGCTTCAGTTTTCACGTGGTTGTTCTCACGTTGTTATTGTTCACTGAATAAAAAAATGAGATCTCACCAAAAAAACCCTGTCTTGTGTGTTTTCTATATGAGCATAATGCATGAAGGCTATACCAGACATGTGGGGATTCGGTCAAACTGGCCTTGAACACCGTATTAGCCAATCAGTGGCCTAGGATGGGTCCAAATGTAACCCATCAATGTCCAGAAAACAATGCAAGAGCACTGCAGTAAAATAGAGAGCCAATGAAATCAGCCCACAGACCAAGTACATGTTTTGGTCTAGGTTAAGAGCGGGCATTCCAGCATTTGACGAGGAGTTACAAGAGCCACAGGTGGAGTGAAGTGAGGTTCGAGGTGTATACCAGGAAGACGGCGAGTGGAGACTGGTCCAACACCTATAGATTATGTTTATTACTATAAGTTCCATGATTTCATGTATTTTTTCGTGCCAATACGGTCCTGGGCAAAACGGAGGGTTCCGCACTGGCCATTTAACATGGGCATAGTGCTGGCGATATTGTCGGAGACCCTCCTCTATACATGGGTGCTTCGGGAAGGCGGATAAAGGCTATCTATTGGCCCGGAGAGGGCCGAACCTTGCCGGAAGGGAGACCTTTTGACCTGGATGTGACCTTTGACCTTTTGACCCGACATTCACCCGCGCCTACCCTGTCCCACCTACGGTGAAGACCATAAACACCCTCGATGATGAGATGCAACAGATCTTATAAAGACCGGGGTTAAGCGACAGTGAGAAAGTACAACGGTACAATGAGACGCTTCAACGGTACATGACGTTCATGGACCAATACAAAACCCTCTCTACCCCAGCACCACCACCACCACCACCACGCGACACACCGCCGACCTCAGCACCGCTCCAACAGCCACCATTACCAGGGGTACCACCCACAGCCCCACAGTGGGTGGAAGATGAAGTCCTGAAGAGTGTACCTGCATCGTTCAAGAAACAAGCTGGTCTGGTATTACAACGGATGAAATAGAATCCTAACATGACTTGGAATGATAAAGGCGAAATACTGGTACAGAATCAAGTGGTGCCCGGTACCCACATGACGGATTTAGTGAATGACCTGATGCGTCAACGCAGGTCGCACACGGATCCTCGAGGATGGGAGGTCTTCGCTCAAGGCTTGAAAGACATGCATGTACCACAGGAATTGGTGGGGAACCCCAGCGCTGGGCGTGGATGCAGCGGACCCAGCAATCGCCGAGTGGCCCACTACCTTCTTGGGAAGCCGAGTGGGAACCGGAGTCACCCCCCAAAACACCACCACAACGGGCACCTTCTTTTCACTCCTTTAAAAAACCACCCTTGATCGAGACACCCCACATCTCCAGAGCCGTGACATGTAGCAAGTCACCGCGACGAACACGACGCCAGACACAACCGCCCAAGGCCTGGAACACCTATTAAAACCAACAGCAGCAGCAGGACAGCTCAGTCGCCATGTTTTACCTCACCCTACCCAGTAACAGTTCGCTGGATGAGTTTCCTGACAACACCTTGGCCAAGTACGTGACCCAATTACCGCAACCCTTGCATTTACCTGGACGATGGGAATGTGACCTCGTGGATATCCAATACCCTTACTCGTGGTACAACGTGCGAGCCAATGAAGTGTGGTACGAGGTGACCTACGAAGGAAAAAACACCCGACTCACCCTCCCCGAAGGCCAATACGATACCCCCAAGGAGTTCATGCAGGGGCTGACAAGACTGTTGCATTATAAGGCTCTACGGGAGGTCACGAATACTTCAACACCCGTCAAATCCTTTCCCTTCAAGAATCACGTGGACTTCGATTACAACGCACACAACGACAAGGCACAGATCCTCCTCACCGCCAACGTGAGTGTCGTACTGAGTCCTATCCTACAGCAAATGCTCCCCACTTTGTATAATGAAGGTCCCTTACGAGTGCGATGCACGCAGCTATATGGACTATTATGCCCAACAGGCCGGGGGTGGCCTTCCGGCTTTTATTGGTGCACGCATGCAACGAGGACATGAGCTGGGGAACATACTCGGGAGTATCGTCAAAACGTTCATGCCCTTGGTGACGCGTGGAGTGTAAGCGATCGGCAAACAAGCGGTACGCAGTGGAGTGCAAGTGGCCGGTGATGTCTTGGGGGGTACGGCACCCAAAGAAGCCTTGGAATGGCGGGTCCAAGAAGCGGGAGGCGTCTTGGTGGTCAAAGCACAACGCACCGTAGGGAATAAAAGACCTGCACCACCGAGACCACGCACCAGTCGACGTCCGACCCAGCGACGACGCACATCGAAGACCCAGGATATCTTTTCTTAAAACAGGGCCCATCGAGTTCATCATCAGTAATGCGGATACGGCCTATGTGGATTTAGCCCATACGTACTTGTATGTGAAAGCCAAGGTCGTCAATGGGGATGGCTCCAGAATCGTCCGACGAATCTCTGGCTGCACTCTATGTTTCAACAGGTGAATATTTTTCTCAGCGACAAACTCATCAGTGACTCGATCAACACGTACCCCTATCGAGCCTACATCGAGACACTGTTGTCGTATGGACGAGATGCTAAAGAATCTCAGCTGACAGCCGCTTTATTCTACCAGGACACAGCCGAGCACATGGACACGGTGGACAATGAAGGATATAACAAACGGAAGGCTTTCACCGCGCCTCGGTAGATCTCATGGGTCGACTGCACGCAGACATTTTCATGCAAGACCGGTACCTCTTGAACAAGATCCCCATCAAAATCCGACTGATACGGGCGCCTTCGACCTTCGCCTTGATGGCCACTAACGTAGAGGGGCATGCAGCCGACTATAAGATCGTCATCCAAGGCGCAGTCCTGTATGCCCGAAAACCGAATCCAGCCGTTCAATTGAGACACCTCAAAGCCTTGTAAACAAAACCAGCTCAGTACCCTATCCGACGTGTACAAACCAAAGTGTTCCCTGTGCCTGCTGGAAATATGAGCGCCAGCAAAGAAAACCTGTTCCTGGGGGAACCACCCAAGCGACTGATCCTGGCCTGTGTGGAAAATACTAGTTTCAGCGGAGCCTACTCAGAGAACCCGTTTGACTTTCAACATTTCGGCATAAATTTTGTGGCCCTGCATGTGGACGGACAACAGGTCCCCGCCACGGCCTTAACACCGAACTTTAGGCGCAGGAATTTCATTCGAGCCTATCAGAGCCTGTTTACAGCCATCTGTCAAATCAGCCAGGACGAAGGGAATATGATCAGTCGGGAGGACTACGCGAACGGATACACGTTGTTCTGTTTCGATCTGACCCCCACCTTAGAGAACGACCATCAGCTGGCCCTATCCAAGCAAGGCAATTTGCGGTTGGAAATCCACTTTGCACGAGCCCTGGGGACCACCGTCAATGTGCTCTGCTACGCCGACTTTGACAACATCATGCAAGTGGACAAGGCGCGCAACGTGCTGTGTGACTTTGTCACCAAACATGGATACAGACCAGATAACCACCGTGCTGGAGAATGACCCAGGGACACGTATGGTCTTTCAAGGGGTGTTCGCCCGAGATGTGTTCCCATTAGACCGTATTTATCCTGCTGCTTACGTTCTCAACACGGTCCCGATGGATCGGCCCGGTGAACATTGGGTGGCCGTGTACTTGACAGAACAGCAGGGCGAATACTTTGACCCGTACGGCCTGCCACCCCTCCATCCCGATTTAACAGACTTCATGGATCAAGGCACAGAAACGTGGTGTTGGAACAGTCAAACGTTGCAAAGCCTGACCAGTAGCGTGTGCGGACAATATTGCTTGTTTTTCCTGTACCATCGATGCCGGGGAAGAACCTTATCTACCATCGTACAGATGTTTGACGAGTACTCCAAGGCCGAGGACCGCGATGTACTCGTATATGACTGGGCCGCCCATCATTTCAATGTACAAGCCCCGTTCTGGGCTTAAGTTTTGTCAATGTACAAGCCCCCTGTACTGGGCTTAAGTTCTTTCCCGAAAAGCCCCCTGTTCTGGGCTTAAGTTCTTTCACGAAAAGCCCCCTGTTCTGGGCTTCAGTTTTCACGTGGTTGTTCTCACGTTGTTATTGTTCACTGAATAAAAAAATGAGATCTCACCAAAAAACCCCTGTCTTGTGTGTTTTCTATATGAGCATAATGCATGAAGGCTATACCAGACATGTGGGGATTCGGTCAAACTGGCCTTGAACACCGTATTAGCCAATCAGTGGCCTAGGATGGGTCCAAATGTAACCCATCAATGTCCAGAAAACAATGCAAGAGCACTGCAGTAAAATAGAGAGCCAATGAAATCAGCCCACAGACCAAGTACATGTTTTGGTCTAGGTTAAGAGCAGGCATTCCAGCATTTGACGAGGAGTTACAAGAGCCACAGGTGGAGTGAAGTGAGGTTCGAGGTGTATACCAGGAAGACGGCGAGTGGAGACTGGTCCAACACCTATAGATTATGTTTATTACTATAAGTTCCATGATTTCATGTATTTTTTCGTGCCAATACGGTCCTGGGCAAAACGGAGGGTTCCGCACTGGCCATTTAACATGGGCATAGTGCTGGCGATATTGTCGGAGACCCTCCTCTATACATGGGTGCTTCGGGAAGGCGGATAAAGGCTATCTATTGGCCCGGAGAGGGCCGAACCTTGCCGGAAGGGAGACCTTTTGACCTGGATGTGACCTTTGACCTTTTGACCCGACATTCACCCGCGCACTTCCGGTGATGCCGCGCAGGCGTGCGGTCGGATAACCCGCGCTCGCGCTGCGGCCGGGGCGGGCCGGGCCGGGCCGGGGAAAACCCGGAGGGAAAAACCGGACCCTACGGCTAAGGAAAAATTGGAACTTTTCTGGGTTCGGAGGTAGTTTTAGTGAAACCGGAAGTCACACACTTGCGCAGAACCCACACTACCAAACAACAACCATGGACCCATAGTGGTTTAGTACCCCAAACACACCCCCACGCACCCCCAAAATGCCTCCTTTCTATACTACGACCAGCCTGCGCATGCGTAGACTATTGAACACGGACGAACCATTAGTCCAGTCGGATGCTGATTCACGAGAGCTTCAAAATAAGACCTCATACGACTCCATCGGACCAATAGTGACCCATGTCGGCGCCAAAATGTCTATTTCCATATACTTGGTATACTTGACGTCAGTTTTACGTTACATCCACCCAGTCGGATGCTCCTTCACGAATGCTTCACATTGATACCTCACTCGACTCCATCAGACCATTAGGGGCCTACCTAGACTCCAAAACGTCTATTTCCATACCCTTTTCCCATAATTCCCTGTCTGCGCATGCGCAGAATCTTGAACACGAACGACACACTAGTCCAGGCGGATGCTCCCTCAAGAGAGCTTCACAATAAGACCTCATACGACACCATCGGATCATTAGGGGCTCACCTCGACCCCAAAACGTCTATGTCCATACCCTTTTCTCACAATTCCCTGTCTGCGCATGCGCAGAATGTTGAACACGAACGACACACTAGTCCAGATGGATGCTCCCTCACATATGCTTCACATTGATACCTCACTCGACCCAATCGGCCCACTAGTGGCCCACCTAGACCCCAAAACGTCTATTTCCATATTCTTTGTCTACTGCGCATGCGCAGAATGACGTCAGTTCCACATCACACCCAGCTCGTTGGATACTCCCTCACGTAGGCTTCATATTGATACCTCACTCGACCCAATCGGTCCACTAGCGGTCCCTACACATTGCCGAACATTCTCACGAAAACCCACGGGTTTGGGACTACTTTCGGTCCGCGGAGCCAGACCGCATCACCACCAGACCGCATCACCAAGGAGGAATTCATCTCCTCATGGGCACGCCCGATTCATCCAGACCGGAAGTGACGTCATACCTGCGCAGAACACCTTCACACACCGCCCTGTGCAACGCCTCATTTTTTGTTTTCTGCGCATGCGCAGTGAGGCGTAGGGACGTCGAAATCACGGCTATATACTACTATCTATTCTCCTCTCTCATTTAACGAGAGTTGTCTGAGAGAATTATTCATTCTGGATTGTACCGTTGTAGAGCATAATGTGCATTTTATGTTCTCCGGTGCGGATACCAGACAACCGTTCTTCATCGTTGTGTAGAACAAACTAAACTCTACAAAATGACTACCATTATTCCGTGATATCGATAATATATCACGCTTGAAATAACTTTGTAAATATCTCCATATAAAACTCCAGTACAGTTGTTTCATCTACCTGGGCTCAATCACATAGGGAGACGTCATAATGTATTCGTGTTTACTAGCACTAAGGTCAACAATGCCGTGTACGGTCATAGAGGTGTGTGCGGTTTATCGGTTCATACTCCATGTAAGGATCACGAGACAATGCGCACAATAGCCAAATCTGGGGACAACAATATGTCTAGACTTGAGTCTTTCAGCTGCACAAAGACTCTGACAATAGCTGCCTACATGAAGTATCAACCGGTTTATCACTCGGCAATTTCGCTGGGCATGGGATATAAGAGACACGTCCGCGGATCGCCCGTTATTACTATATACGGCATCAATGACCTTTGTGGCAGTAGACATGAATATATTATGACGTCTCCCTATGTAATTTAGAACCGGTACATGAAACACCTGTACTGAAGTTTCATATGGAGAAAATTACAAAGTTATTTCAAACGTGATATATTGTCGATATCATGGAGAAATCGTAGTCATTTTGTAGAGTCCAGTTTGTTCTACACGCTGCAAAATTGAAAATTTAAATATTTTAATTTATGCAGAGTTAACTGTTGATTTTTGACAAGCTCCAAAGTAGACGATTAATTAAAATGGACAGGCTTTAACATGTGTTCGATGGTTACTGTAATTCCGTAACGCTGTATGCGAATGTCACGTGATCAGATACAAAACAGTTTCATTTTACTTTTTTCTCTCACCCCACAGCTCTTTATAAATGGGGTATAAAAATGATATTCCATAACAGATGTTCCCACGGGCGAGCAATATAACCGAGGTTCAGAAGAACTAAAAACATGGACACCTTATCATTCAATAACGCTGAAATTGATGATCTGTGGTAGAGCTGAACGTTGATCGTTATAAAACGTTATCTCAAAATTTTGCGTAAATGGAGGAGAGGGACATATTTGATCAAACTTGCGTGGCGATGATAAAGTAATGAGAGCAATGATATATATGTTTTATGCAAATGTTTATCAAACAGTAGTGCTATGCGATGATTCGCCCTTTCTGTGTCGATTGGAAATGAAATGTTTCATCAGCAAAGTAGCCATAAAGGACCAGGTAAAATGGTCCCAGAACAGGTGCGATAGAAGTTCCAAAAATAAAATATTACATATTCAAGAAATTGTTCAGTTGGCCTGAAGTACAATATTATATTGTATACTCAGAAAGATTTTTAGGCACCAAGTCTCATCATTCTCGAAAAACAGGGTCGTGAAGTAGTGCATTCGTGCAAAATCGCCAATTTTGAGGCGAAAACACCTCAGATTTCTTTCTATAAACATATGAAGATAAAACGATAACCAGAACCAGCTTGATACAGCATACTCGCTGTTCAAATGCGTAATGGCAGACAAAATCTGGTTCTGGTTATCGTTTATCTTCATATGTTTACATAGAACAATAGGAATCGTTTTCACCCCAGAATGAACTATTTTGCACAAATGCACTACTTCACGGCCCTGTTACTCGAGAATCATGAGGCTCAGTGCCTTGATTTTTATGAGTATACAATATAATATTGTACTTGCCAATTGATCAATTTCTTGTAGTGGAAGTATTTTATTTTGGTACTTCTGTATTGCACCTGACCTGGGGCCATTTTCCCATCTAAAAATACAAGGACCTTCCAGATTGAAAATTTATTAGTTCTCTCCAAAGATTCTTTCGATGATCGGAGTTGATGTGTTCTTATACGAGCATAGTTTAGGTCTATCTCGTATTGGTCGATACTATTATTACAGTACCAGACACCATGATGAGTTGCATGGTTTCGTCTAGCGATTATTGATCACTCGTTGGTCTGTTCCCAAGGGACCTGTGTTACCTGATGATATAAACTTTAAGACATTCAGCTGTGGTGTTATCTCGCATGTCACTGTCTAGAAATGAGAAATATATGTATTTGCCAAGGGAAGTACACCGCTTTTGTTATTGTCTAGATATGAACAGTATATGTGTTTGCCATGGTAAGTATACCGCATGTAATTGTCTAGATATGATTAATATATGTTTGCCAAGAGAAGTACACCGCCTGCAATTGCCTAGATATCAGGAAATCATATGCGTTTGCCAAGGGAAGTATACCGCATGGCATTGTCTAGATATGAGAAATATGTTGTTTTTTTTAAGGAAAGAACTCCGTCTGTTATTGTCTATAGCTAGGAGGGTATATGTGTTTGTCAAATGAAATACACCGCCTTTTACGATAATTATAGGAGTAATATAAGTGCTTGACAAGGAAAGTACGCCGCGTATCATTGTCTAGATATGAGGAATGTAAGTGTTTGCCAAGGGAATTAGGCCGCATGTCATGTCTAGATACGGGTTTACTAAGATAATTACACCACGTCACTGTCTATATATGAGGAATATATGTGTTTTCCATTGGAAGTATACTGCATGTTAGTCAGGATATGAGGAATATATGTGTTTGCCAAGGATAGTTCACGGCCTGTCATTGTCTGAATATGGGAAATATGTGTTTCATCACTTTGTATTGCACCATGTAAGCGTCCTGTCTGTGTCTTGTGTGCGCTCCCCAGTGCTTTATAGGGTGAATTAGGCGGCAAACTGTTCTATGCTGCTTCAAAGATTTCTTCTTTGAAGTAACAGGAAATCTTTGAAGTAACAAGAACGCAACTTGGCTGGGTGGTGCTCAGTTCGTTCGTCGCGATATAGCTAAAATATTGTTGAAAGCGACGTTAAATTCTATTCACTCACTCCAAGGTAAGTATACTGCATGTTAGTCAGGATATGAGAAACATATGTGTTTGTCAATGGATGTACACCGCCTGTCATTGCCTAGATATCAGGAATATATCTGTTTGCCAAGGATAGTACACGGCCTGTCATTGTCTGAATATGGGGAATATGTGTTTGCCAACGGAAGTACATCGCCTGCTACTGTCTAGATATGAGGAATATATGTGTTTGCCAAGGATAGTTCACGGCCTGTCATTGTCTGAATATGGGGAATAGTAAGGCTGGGCCTGAAAGCATCGCCTGTTACTGTCTAGATATGAGGAATATATGTGTTTGCCAAGGATAGTTCACGGCCTGTCATTGTCTGAATATGGGGAATATGTGTTTGCCAAGGGAAGTTCACCTCCTGTTACTGTCTAGATATGAGGAATATATGCGTTTGCCAAGGGTAGTACACCGCATGTCATTGACTAGATATGAGGAATATATGTGTTTACCCTTGGAAGTATACCGCATGTCACTGTCTAGATATGAAGAATATATGCTTTTGCCAAGGGTAGTACACCGCATGTCATTGACTAGATATGAGGAATATATGTGTTTGCCAACGGAAGTACATCGCCTGCTACTGTCTAGATATGAGAAATATATGTGTTTGCCAAGGGTAGTACACCGCATGTCATTCACTAGATATGAGGAATATATGTTTACACTGGAAAGTATACCGCCTGTCACTGTCGAGATATCAGGAATATGTGCTTGCCAAAGGAAGTACACCGCATGTCATTGTCTAGGTATGATGAATATATGTGTTTGTCAATGGATGTACACTGCCTGCCATTGCCTAGATGTCAGGAATATATGTGTTTGCCAAGGATAGTACACGGCCTGTCATTGTCTAAATATGGGGAATATGTGCTGGCCAACGGAATTACACCGCCTGTTACTGTCTAGATATGAGGAATGTATGTGTTTGCCAAGGGAATTAAACCGCATGTCATTGTCTAAATATAAGGAATATATGTGTTTTCCAAGGAAAGTACACCGCCTGTTACTGTCTAGATACGAGGAATATATGTGTTTGCCAAGGGCAGTATACCAACTGCCATTGTCTAGATATGAGGAATATATGTGTCTGTCAAGGAAAGTACACCGCCTGTTACTGTCTAGATACGAGGAATATATGTGTCTGTCAAGGGCAGTATACCAACTGCCATTGTCTAGATATGAGGAATATATGTGTCTGTCAAGGGAAGTACACCGCCTATTGATGTCTACATATGAGGAATATATGTGTTTGTCAAGGGAAGTATACCGCCTATCATTCTGTAAATATGAGGAATATATGTGTTTGCCAAAGGAAGTACACCGCCTGTTACTGTTTAGATATGAGAAATATATGTGTTTGTCAAGGGAAGTATACCGCCTATCATTCTGTAAATATGAGGAATATATGTGTTTGCCAAGGGAAGTACACCGCCTGTTACTGTCTAGATATGAGGAATATATGCTTTTGCCAAGGGTAGTACACCGCTTGCCATTGACTATAGATATGAGGAATATATGTGTTTGTCAACGGAAGTACACCGCCTGTTACTGTCTAGATGTCAGGAATATATGTGTTTGCCAAAGATAGTACACGGCATGTCATTGTCTAAATATGGAGAATATGTATTTGCCAAGGGAAGTACACCGCCTGTTATTGACCAGATATGAGGAATATTTGTGTTTGGCAAAGGAAGTACACCGCCTGTTACTGTCTACATATGAGGAATATATGTGCTTGCCAAGGGAAGTATACCGCCTATCATTCTGTAAATATGAGGAATATATGTGTTTTCCAAGGAAAGTACACCGCCTGTTACTGTCTAGATACGAGAAATATATATATGTGTTTGCCAAGGGCAGTATACCAACTGTCATTGTCTAGATATGAGGAATATATGTGTTTGTCAAGGGAAGTATACCGCCTATCATTCTGTAAATATGAGGAATATATGTGTTTGCAGAAGTTCATAAAAACTATTTCTGGTGTTTGTCAAAAGAAGTACACCGCCTGTTACTGTTTAGATATGAGAAATATATGTGTTTGTCAAGGGAAGTAAAACGCCTGTCATTCTGTAAATATGAGGAATATATGTTTGCCAAGTGAAGTATATTGCATGTCATTATCTAGATATGAGGAATATATTTTGCCAAGAGAACTACACCGCCTGTCATTGTCTAGATATGATAAACATGTATGAGACAAGGGTAGTACACTGCCCATTATTGTCTAGATATGAGGAATATATGTGTTTGCCATGGGAAGTCAATCTAATTAAACTTAAATCCTATGTGTTACCCCATTTGGCTGTCGCTTGTAGGCATAACGACATATACGATTGGGGAGCATTGATAGGATATTAATTTGTTAAGATTGCAAGGGAAGTATGCGGCATTCCATTGTCTAAATATCATCGTCGCTATATGGCTGAAATATTGCTGAATGTTAGGTTAGCCATAATTCTCTCTCTCTGAGGACTGTCTCTGTTTAGCAAGAGAAACATACGGCATGTCATAACAAAGAAAGAACTGCAACAAGAGGCACATCAAAGTCGAATTAGATAAATCAACGTTAACTAGATTGAATTGAAACAGGGCTAGATTTATTTACACCATTCATATTAAGAAATCATTTCTTCTTGGTCCATTCTTGTCTTCCGTTTGCGTTGCCGCAGTAAACTTTTAGGTCTGATAATTTGTGTAATTTGAGAGGAAAATATTTGCGGACATTACATGGCAGAATCTATAGGTTGGAGTTTAGGAAGTTGGTAAAGAGGCTTTGGCTTCGATTCAAACGCTCTTTCGTAAAATGTTAGAGTGTTTTCTTTTCTGGCGGATTTCCATCCGACCTCTTGTGAAGTTGTCGTGGGAAACCCCGGCTCCGGTTGGATTTTCCTACGTTCGCCGATCGGGGGGAGCTTTATTCCCGCTGTGACTCGTGGATGTTCCCCTGGCGCTAACGGGGGCAGAGCGGGATCTCCTCTTAATACACGAGTAAGCTGCACAAAACATGAAAGAACAAAAAATTAAGAAATATATCATAGCAATTATAGGAGAAATGTTTCAGCTTGGGCTATAATGCGTTATTGTGAAAAATGGTTTGGAATCATTTTAACGATCATTAGCCAATGAACTGTTATGAACTCTTGTGAAAGCTCGATGTTACAGACTAGATCTCCTTTATGAAGCTGCCGCCATCCATTGACATTCCATCAATTGCGTTAAAAATATCAAACCAACCAATCGGTATACAGATAAAAGCACTGAAGCTTCTGGAGTGGTCGAGAATTGTTTATTTTCAACTTCTGGAAATCTCAGGCAACTACTTTATTTTCAACTTTTGAAATATATATTAGCTATTATAGAGTGATAAAGCACCAGAATATCTGTCCGTACCGATTCATACTCTCGAACCAGGTAACCCCACCTCTCTGGCCATTTCTGCAATTGGGATGTGACTTCGTGGCGTATATGGTCCTTCCTATAAAGTGAATATTACCAAATGATGGTATTGGCAGCACCAATATATGGTGTTAGTCTAAATTCAACACCATTTATTGGTGTTGAGCTCAACACCATTTGTTGGGTGTCAACACCTGGATGTATATAGTACTAGTGAAAAAGATATTCACAAATGTGTTGAGAAAAGAGCGTAACCAGATATCGGAAAAATCAATGTATATAGTCAAAAAAACTGATGATGACCCATCGCCATGTATCGATAACGAGGCCCGGTCATCACCAATAAATGGCTCTGGAATATGGTGATGGATCTAACTCATCACCATTTATTGGTGAAGCTGTCGTCGCCTATTTTTGGTGATAGTTATCACCATTGTTTTGCCTGTGTACCCCGGGCTATTTATAAATATCTATTTTTAAATACTTATCGTATTGATGGACTATGTTGCGTAAACAGTACCGTACGATTTTTGATGTTTTTCTCGCCTATACCATTTATTTTCCATCGAAAAGTAACAATATCTCACAGAGATGTTAAATGAGGTATAGCGAATAAAATGCAATTTTCGTCCATATTGGGGTATTATTAATTACCCTAATTACGGCCAAAGTTTGTCTGAAATCACAAATTTGCACAGACCTGCCTTCCAAGAGGAGCCTAACGATTGGCGAATATTCCCGCTTTAAAAGCCACTCGAGACTGCATGGTCCCGACATTCCCGACCCAACATAGCTCAAGCGGGAGGGAGGGATGGGGAAATATTTTTGGACGTTTTGAGCATAAATATGTCAGTGTTGAAAAATACTTTGTGGTGTCATTATATGATGCACTTTGACGTGACTTAAAAATATATAGGAGATAATATCTCTGATGAGCCCATTTCTTCATAAAAAATGAGTACAAATCTATCAAAAGTTATTATAGGGTGAGGCTGGCAAGAGAAACTGAAACAGGAATTGTTCAAAATTTAAAAATAAACCAGAATTAGTTTTAAAAGACGGAAGAATCTAGAAATGAAAGATAAATAATAATGGTGACACGATAAAAATTCAGCGTACTTAAAAAAAAGCCGCAGTCCCAATATGTCCGTCATTACCGAGTTCTATAGGTTTCATGGTAGGGTCCAATCTCAGTAAACTAGGATATAATATCACGGTATTCTCCTGATTTACCATCTTGGTTTACCGAGATTGGGTAGGGTCGATTGAACGAACAACCTACTGATGATAATCAGTTTCAAAATTTTAACGGATTTCCTGATACTGCTTCATGAAGACATGTGATCACACAATAGATCCGAATTCGAAATTGAAGCGGTTTCGAGGTCACCAACAAACTGCAGAAGGATCAATTGTGCAAGGGTATTTCAAAACCGACAACAGACCGCGACCGCGATCAGGTGGACTTCCATCGTTCATGGCCAAGCTGGCACGACGACGAGGAAAACTTGCTGTTTATCTACACGGACACGTCACTTATCCAGACTTGGCAAAGAAAAATTGTCAAGGAAAGCTTGACCGTGCAGAACGGGCTTAAATCGCGAAAACGAAAAATAGATTTTTTTTTTTTTGACATTTTTTTTTCTTCTTTTTTTTCTTCTTTTTTTTTTAGCGTAATAGCGTCAAGCTTGTATAACATTGGTAGGTCAACTTCATGGTGGACCCAATATAACATAGGTATTGATGAGTTTTGTCAATTCTCAACGGTCTTCGATGAAATTCAAGAGTGAAAGTACACTGATTCTGGATTGAGTTTATATCCTAAATACAGAAATTTCACTTGTTGTACTGAAAATTTACTCCAAAATACCAACGAAAACGCATAGAAAAGATTATCTGGAACTATTTGATTCCAGAACACAATGACATTGTCACTCATGCAGATTTTTGGCTCACCACTAATCAAACATGAGCAGTGTGACTAACGTCACAGGACCTACGAAGTAGAGTAGGCATTAGGACTCGAACGCGAACTGAACTCTTGGAAATCCCCACCCCCAGTTGAAGTCCTGCCTATATTAAGATGGGCACTGTCCAAGTCAGAATCGCCAGTGATTTTCATCAAAAATCACCAGAAATTTTCATCAAAAGTAGGTCAGCTCAGAACTTGTTGGTAACAATCTCCTAATGCGCCTTCATTCCAAAAGTAAATAACGATCGCCGATTTAATTTTACAATTTTTTAACTAAAGGAAACAGATTGAATAATAAAAAGTTCAGTAGCTTTCAAGCTTTACGTGTGAAAATACATTTACATCTCTTTAATGGTTTTCAGTGCCCTTGTCCAGGATCAAAACAACTTTTTGAATCGCATTATTTTCCCAACAATACAACAAATTGTTATATATAGTACTATAGTAGAAAGGTAGCATTTATGTAGTTTACGGTAATTCAACTCAAGACCAACACCTTCTCTGTACAAGATAATAATGATTCTATGTCATTCTCCTGAGCATAACCGGTACAAAGACGAATAAATAGCGTCTCTACAGCACGTTGTTATCTAGATATATGAGACAACACATTTTGAGTATCGGCAATCTGATGAATGTACTATTCCGGTTTTCTTGTTTCACATTATATTCTATGGCGGTTGATCGGTGATTTTCTTCGTTGATAAACGTTAAACCACCTCCGCTTCGTTGTGTGAATCGGAATTGCATTTCTGTGACACACCAACACACTCCGTGGCAGTGATTCTGTATCCCCAATCAAGGAATCAAAATGGATCAAGATTTGAAATGACAAGAAAAATTTAGACATATTTTGTTTACACATGTAATTTTTTGTTTAAATTATATCCAAGTGTGATATATAGTCAATATTCAAGAGGTACAAAAAAACCTCAAAGTATGTGCTCATATTTTCACATCATGATGAAAGTTACTTTATCTAGTTAAATTCTACCCTAAGAAAATAAATTAAGACCCTTTAAACATGCCGTCATGACTTTGTTTCACCCTCAGTAAACTTTTATCATTGTTACTCACACAGACTAATCTGAAGGATGATACCACATCTTTCTTTCTTCTGCTGGGTTATTGCACCAGGCTGACTTAATTGGTTGATGTAGGATATTTCACCATCAGTGGGTAATTTGACCTAAATTTGACGCCTGATGTGGTCTGTGATGAAATGTTTGGATGTGAAATAGGATACACGTTAAAGGCCACAGTTTACATATATCTATAACAATATACTGAATTGTGTGTAGGCTGGCAAGTTGGTAATAGCAGTGTAAATAAATGCACTAACAAATGATGGAAAATTAGCATTTCCAATTTCATAAAAACAATTACGGATGGCATATCTCACCAGATTTTGTGCTGTGTTATATATACAGTGAAACATACAGCCAAGGGTTCCCGATGGGCATGACAGTGTACTCGCTGAGCCATCAATAAATAATATAAAAAAATAATTATAAATCAAATTTTCATCAGAATTCGGTCAGCTCAGAACTTGCTGGTAACAATGCCCTAATGCAAGTTCATGCCAAAAATCAAGGTTCTAATGTCAACGGTTCTCCTTATTTTGCCGACGAAAGGATTCGGATGGACTGACTCACTCACTCACTCATTACCGGACAATTTGCGATCTGTAGCCTACTTCGTAGGAACAAATAAACCTCTCTTTTAATGAAGTCCACAACCCTGTATCTTGCTAGTCTGAAACGGGTGACAGACAATCATTGTGACAGAGGTCATATACAGAGATACTCTGAGGATCAAATCCTGGGGCGGAAAATCTGGAAGATAACTTCTCCAGCTGAAGACAATGTCTTCCAGATATTCTGCTCCAGGATTTGATACTCAAAGTCAGAGAGAGTTCATTCATGCCAAATGAAACAATAATATAGACATTTGTCGGCGCTTAGAGGGCTACAAAGACATGAGCAGTGTGACTAACGTCACAGGACCTACGAAGTACAGTAGGCATTAGGACTCGAACGCGAACTGAACTCTTGGAAATCCCCACCCCCAGTTGAAATCCTGCCTATATTAAGATGGGCACCGCCCAAGTCAGAATCGCCAGTGATTTTCATCTGAAATTTTCATCAAAAGTAGGTCAGCTCAGAACTTGTTGGTAACAATCTCCTAATGCGCCTTCATTCCAAAAATAAATAACGATCGCCGATTTAATTTTACAATTTTTTAACTAAAGGAAACAGATTGAATAATAAAAAGTTCAGTAGATTTCAAGCTTTACGTGTGAAAATACATTTATCTCTTTAATGGTTTTCAGTGCCCTTGTCCACGATCAAAACAACTTTTTGAATCGCATTATTTCCCCAACAATACAACAAATTTTTATATATAGTACTATAGTAGAAAGGTAGCATTTATGTAGTTT
This sequence comes from Hanleya hanleyi, assembly GCA_036873755.1. Classification (NCBI taxonomy): domain Eukaryota; kingdom Metazoa; phylum Mollusca; class Polyplacophora; order Lepidopleurida; family Hanleyidae; genus Hanleya; species Hanleya hanleyi. The sequence goes on along the minus strand of JAVTVY010045781.1, from coordinate 3,532 downwards.
ACGGTAATTCAACTCAAGACCAATACCTTCTCTGCACAAGATAATAATGATTCTATGTCATTCTCCTGAGCATAACCGGTACAAAGACATACAGTGGGACAGGGTATTTTTAGCTGTGGGTAATTTGACCTGAATTTGAAGCTGATGTGGCCAATGTGAAATAGGATACACGTTAAAGGATACAGTTCACAGATATATCTATAACAATATACTGAAGTGTTAATTATCAATCTAATTTAAATCAGAATTATTTCAGATCAGAACTTGCTGGTAACAATGCCCTAATGCACGTTCATGCCAAAAATCAAGGTTCTAATGTCAACGGTTCTCCTTATTTTGCCGACGAAAGGATTCGGATGGACTCACTCATTACCGGACAATTTGCGATCTGTAGCCTACTTCGTAGGAATATCATCACCATCATCATCACTGGCATCTTATCTGAACTGAGTGAAGCATTAATTTAAACTTAAAATAGATATGTAACCTGATAAATCATACATAATTATACGGACTTCCAACACATGGTTGGTTTAACATGCACACGTTTTTGGCAATCCGCATTCTGCTTAAGAATCTATTAAATATCTTACCATATTTCGTCATTATGGACAAAATTAAGATATTTGGAAACTCTCTTCTCTCCGGCTGGAGTTGTTGGACCCATTCTCCGGGTTTATACAGCTCCTCAACCTTCGTCACCTATCGGTCACGTTGCTATTGACCGTTGCTCAGAATGACCGCACAAACCATTGTAACGTCATGCTCGCTATTGTTACGTCATTTCGGACGTCGCGTAACGACACACCGTTCCTGCCGGGATCGCTATAAACAAAGTTTGACGTTATTCCATATGGGACGATTCAATCTGCAACCGCTTTCTTACTGTAACGTGTTGGCTCGGATTCATTTGACCACTGTTTCGGTCTCGGTTGTATGCCGTACTAATTAGTCTTCAAGTGTATTTTCGATAGACTAAGGTATCTATATTGTGCTTAGGAATGAGATGTTCAAGTTCAGGATAAGATGTCTATGGCTGGCAGGGCTTGGTTAACTCTCCTCGTTATGTACATCCCCATGATTTTGATCAGAGTCGCGCTTTCAGTAGCTGTTTCGTGGCACTCTCATACATATAGCAAGGTGACTATGCCCAGATGCCTGTTTGGATTGATTCTCGCACTGTTCTGAGTCTCTGAGCTTCGTAATTAAGGAATCTTTCCCGTTTGGGGGAGGTATTTGTTGTGCCTGGCAATCCCTTTATAAACTGAATGATCACGGTGTATGTGTGCGTGTTTGTCCATGGCTATACTTTTGGCTGTCACAGGTACATATGTCGACCTCGCTCGCCCATATTCCATGGCCGTTGCCATTTTGCCTACTTTCGGCTGATACAGGTACAGATATCACCTTCGCTAGCTGGTGTTGCCATTTCTTCATGATGGAGTTTCCAGCTGCTATGAGAAAAACAAGCGTCAGATCCGACATTCGATATTCATCCGTCTTCCATAAAAGAATTTTCGCGTCAAATAATCGAAATTCCTATTTTGTATGACAGTTGATACCAATTCAAAATGTATAAGAAATAAAAATAATAACACCAGATGGTTTCCTACAAGGGAGAAGAGATCAACAGTTTTCAATGATGTCAGCAAGACATGGTGACACTCCAGGGTATGTCCGCCTGGTGGTCGTGTAATTCGGTAGATCTTCTAGAATGTCTTGTATTAAGTCCATGTTGTGTGCAGTCTTCCATTCCGGAGTAAGGATGCCCAGTACCGACTGATTGTGGCAGAGGAGCAGGGTGTTTTTGATATTCTGGTTGATGAGGCGAGAAGTGGAGTATTCCAGTGCCATTGCTTTTGCAGCCATTGCTCCCTTTAAAATCGGTCTTCTGGATACAGTGTGTAATTTGTTCAGCTTCACTCAGTCGTCTCCAGCCCAAGCTCCACAGGCCGTTCCCTTACACGACCCATCCATGAGGAGGATTTTTGCTCCAATAATCCTTCTACTATTCTACTCTCCTCTTTACTACTGTGCTGTTGTCGTTCTTTTTTCAGCTTATAGTATAGGTCCAGTGTCCCGAGTTTTGGAGCGAGTGGTATGGATTTTGCATTCTCCTTAGCAATGTGTTGATGCCCGTTGCTGCTTCCATATCCCTGCTTTGATCCTGCATTTTTGGAAGGCGTAGATGTCCGTCTTTGGCTCCTGACCTTCGCGGGAGTTCTCCAGGTATACGACTATGATTAGCCGGTCCAGACGTTTAGACTGAATTTTGCTAGCTTTTTGACGGATATCTCCGAGTATGTATCATTCCGAGTATCCTTCACTTCTCCTTCGCCTTGAAAGCTGGTGGGTTCTCAAATTCTTTTCAGGGCAGTACCGTACTGAGTTGTCTTGTAGCTTCTGTGACAGTTCCTGAATGCTGTCCAAATCCCTTTAGAGGTCCTGATGTTAGGCCTATTCATCCGCAAGTTTGTCGCGCCGATATTTCTGTGCCGTAATATTGACCCGCTCTAAGTTCAGAGTGGCGCGGCTGGTCTTATTTTGTGCTGTATTCCTGTTTTTTAGTTTTTTCTGGCAATATATATTCCGTGGTCCATGTCAGGAGAAGTGCCCTTGCAAAAGTCAAATTTGATTGGCTATTCGAAGGATATGAACATTTCTCGACTCAAAAGCAATACAACCACCGATTGCCATATTTGGAGATCAAAGAAAAATCTCGCAGCACGTTTTTGTTTAGCGAAAAATCTTGATTGATTATTTGACATCCTGTGCGTTTTGAAGAATTTACCCCATTCACTAGGTAAAGTTTGAAATGTGAAGATGAATGTGGCCATAGCTCATGAATTTGCCGTATATACTATTCCTGGCCGAAAGTCTGTGACAACAGTCGCTGGTGATTTCCAACTTCCAATCTGTCGTACTGTATTACAATATGTACGGTATAGGTCACTCGCAAATTCTCACAATTCTATACCTATACATGTATTTTACTAAAATAACAATCTTCAAATCGATGCTTATTAAGCTTTATTCGCACACATTCAGTGTTGATATCATAAAACTTTCAACAATAATACATTTTCGATATTTTATTCCGTAAAGCCTGAGCTCAAAAAAGTATGAAAATATACGGTTACAGATCGTTACATACCACATGAAACACGCGAATACATCCAACAAACCGCAGTATAGTGCACACCCTTATAAATAGGAGTAATGCTATACCCATCGTCCGTCATAGAACATCTAGTGTGCCCATCCGACCACTTTGTGATTTTCTTATTCAGAACCAGTTCTTGTCTCGCTACTCCTAGGGCCATTTCACACCAAACGCGGCAAGCGGCACAGGCAAAATCGCTTGGCGAAGGTTGCCGCTCCAGGGCTAAACAATATGGACGAGGCCGAGGAAGACCTTCCTCTGCTTCTTTTCGACACTGTGATTGGTCAGTATCGAAATCGCCGCGGCGGCTGAGGCGAGCGGCGTGATTGAAAATAGGAACCTTCACCGCTTTGCCGCGTCACGAGCGAT